>CM046883.1:22622339-22906730 GCA_025688845.1 Cucumis hystrix
AAAAAAAAAAAAAAAAAAAAAAAAAAAAAAAAAAAAAACAGAATTCCTCAATAAGTAATTCTGATATTAAGAAAAAGATTTCAATTCTTTAAAGATAATTTCAATACTTTGAGTCAAAATCAACTTTAATATTTTCGTTTTTGCCACTAAATTATTTGATTATATTTTTTTAGTAAGTTCTATAAAAGCCAATACATCTTAATCACCAGTTGATTTTCCATAATTATTGGTTGAAAAAAAAATAAAGCCAATGATATATAATTATTTTAAAACTCATTGTCAAATGTACGTATAATAGAAAAAACTAAAACATTTACAAAATATAGTAAAATTTTAGCGTTTATTAATAATTTTCTATTATTTTTCAACAAGATACAAACCTATTATTATCGAAAATTATGATTTATTCTAATTATTGATTTGAATCAAAATTAAATCAACACCAGTTTTAGTTTTATGGAAAGTCATGTTGTTTTCTTTCAATTTTCTTTTTCTTTTTCTTTTTATAGTGTAAAATTTATTTAGAAAAAAATATTTTTTTAAAAATAAATTATAAAAAATAGAACATTTCACAAAATATATACACATTGTAATGAATTTTATCTTTTACTGATTTTATTAAAGGAAGTGTAAATAGTTTATCAATTTTATATTTAAAAAAAAAAACCATTTTTCAAATAACTTTCTTTAAATTTTCAAATTTTAGTTTGGTTTCACTTTTTAAAAATAAGGGTAGAAAATGGAAAACATGTAAATTTTCTTTTTTATAAAAAAGTGAGAGTAGAAGTTAAATTTCACTTTCAAAATTTAAACAACTTAGCCAACTAATTGACCTAAGTTACTTACAATACTTTTAATTATGTCATCAAATTAACGTAAGTTATTTACAATATTTTTTAATTGTGTATAAAATTTTAGTAAAATTTTAGGGTTTAGGGTTTAAGGTAAAACTAAAGCAAGTACATCAAATTCTAGGAAGAGAGGTCAAGCTAACACCCAAATTGATATGCTCGAGTTTGATTCTCAATCAAGGATATGCTATGATCTAATTTGAGCCTTGGGAAAGAATAAAGTTTGGGTGAAAAGGCCAAAATAACCTTTTCGACCCAAGGCAAAGATAGATGAGGTCGAGAGGTCAACCATTTCCATGTAAGGAATAGAACATATGTTAATTAGATGGATGTCCTTGTCCAATTAATATAATATCACTCGAAAACTCTAATATATAGGAATGTTGTATAGGTCATAATTCCACTGTAAATGTATAATTATGACTTCAAAAGATAGAGATTTTTTTTAAATACAGCTCTTTCTTTAAGTCAACCTAAACCGACCTTTAAACATTAGAGACATTTTGATACCGTCTTTTCTAAATTACAAATTCATCATTATTATTACATGAAACATAAATTCATTTTTTGAGATCTAAGTTTTTACACTAACAATAATAACTAAAAACAAAAACAAAAACAAAAAAGTTAACCCTATCTTCTTCTTTCCCATAACCTAGATACTTTTAATGGAATGACCTTTCTTTTCTCCTTCCCCTAAAAAAGGAAAGTAAAAGAAAAAAAAAAGACAAAAACAACAAAAGATGGCTAACCATGTCAAATCAACTTTGAATCTATGGGATGATTTGAAAAAAAAAGGGTGATTTTAAAAAAAATTGAAAAAAATAGATGTTTTCAAAACTATTTTAGTAAAATTGGTGGTTGTTTTGGCATTATTAGAATGCGTCTCCTATGAATAGTCCTACTCCTAATAGATAGTCCTACAGATGAATTTTTCGGACTCCGAACCCAAAACTCAAAATTTCAAAATTAACACCCAATTCTCAACCATCAAAACCATCGTACATTTAATTTTAGAAATTTGATTATGAACCTAGGAGCCAAATCACTTTTATCCACCTCTTTTTGTCTACTGTTAGGCATTAATAATGTTTTAATAATCTTCCAATAATATGACATTTTAAAAAATAGATCAAATAAGTTACAAATAATACATTCGAACAATTTACCTAACGATTACTACTAATTTCATTGGATGAGTGAGGCCACCATTTTACGAATCTGAAAGCGATCTCCATTAAAGATCCGCGTTCTACGACTCCATCCATTTCCCACTTCCCCAACAGCATCACCAACCACAAATTAATCCTTCTTTCATTCATTTCTCTATAAAGAAACACAACAAATTCCTCTTCCCCATCAAAATCCCATCTCCATTTCTTCCATTAATAATGGCGAGTATCAAAGTCCATGGAAGCCCAATTTCCACTGCCACAGCCAGAGTTCTCGCTTGTCTTTACGAGAAAGATCTCGATTATGAGTTCGTTCTTCTTGATATGAAAAACAACGAGCATAAGAAACACCCCTTTCTCTCCATTAATGTTACTCTCTCTCTCTCTCTGTTAATTGTTAATTTCTGAATGTTTTTTTCATCGAATATTGTTTCTGAATGGGTTTTTTTGTGGAATTTCTGTAGCCGTTTGGTCAAGTTCCTGGGTTTCAAGATGGGGATCTCATCATTTTCGGTAATCAAAGACTGTCTTGTTTCCCTCTTTAAATGTTATTTGGCACTCAAATAATCGATTGACTTTTCATAAGTACTTGAAAACAATTCTTAGAATGCAAATCTTTTTGCATTTCGGATGAAAATTAAAACTTGCAATGATACGGGAACGACCTAGAATAGAAATTAAGTTCGTTCTACCATTTCTTATGATCCTCCCACTGTTTCAGTTTCAAAAAGTCAAAAATAATATTGTAATTTAACAAAGACCAAGAGTATTTGTTTAATTTAGTCAAATGCTTATATACTATTTTGATAATCAATACTTTCAAAATGTTCATTTAGGTTATTATAGACTCATGGGATAGTGGTTGATGTCTTATCCATTCAGCAAACTTGAATTGAGTGTAGAAAGTATAATTTTAGACAAAAGCTAAAAGCAATCAATAGAAAATTTGTATTTAAACCAATAAAAGTTCCCAATCTGAAAATATATAGATTTTGCTCAGGGTGTTTGATAAAATGTTTCTTTGTGTAGAATCAAGGGCCATTACTCAATATTTGGCCAAGGCATACGCCAACAAAGGAAACCAGTTGATCCCCAACGACCCAAAGAAAGCAGCGATCGTATCAACATGGATCGAGGTGGAGGGCCACCATTACGACCCACCTGGGGTGGCTTTGTCGTTTGAGCATCTAGTCAAGCCATTATTTGGCCTCGGCGAAACCGATCCCGCAGCGGTGGCAGAGAATGAAGCCAAGCTGGGGAAAGTCCTTGACATCTACGAGAATCAGCTTAGCAAAAATAAGTTCTTAGCAGGGGATGAATTCAGTTTGGCAGATTTGCACCACTTGCCCAATGTCAGCTACTTGTTGGCAACACCGTCGAAGAAGCTGTTCGAGTCACGGCCGCGTGTCAATGCGTGGGTGACTGAGATCATTGCAAGGCCTTCGTGGGCTAAGGTTGTTGCCTTGCGCAATCAGAGTTAAAGAGGTTTGGTTTTAATATGAACAGGTAGTTTTGTGTTGATGTTGGTGGCTTGTTAATGGTCCTTGGAGTTCCAAAAAGGGAAAAAAAAATGTTTTTGGTTCATGGGTGTAGTTTGTTTTTATCTCGTATTATGTATGTATGGAAAATAGAAATAATTGACTTTGTTTGCAAAGTTCCTCTTTGGGTAATTTTGCTTCTCTGTTAAAAGAAGTTTAATTTATTGAAATATGATTAAAGAAAGTTACTTTTTAGTATATGCATTTCTATAAATGCTACTTTTAATTTATTTCAAGTACTAATTCTTATCGTGAAAGAATCTAAAACTCAATTGTCAATTTTTCTTTTTTAGATGATGTAACACTTTTTTTGTTTTTTTACATCAAAGATAAGGTGGCAGGTGAAAGTTTAGACCTCTTACCTTATACCTAAAACCACTAAATCAAACTCATTTTGATAATTACAACTTAGTCTTTGTTATTTATGGTTCATATTTGACTCTTAATCAGTTTAACAATTTAACATGTGTAGGAAATTTAATTAAACTTAATAATATTTTTCATGTTTGGGATTAAAGTTGTTACAAATTGTGAAATATAATGACTAACTTGATATTTATTGAAGTTTAGGTATCAAATTATACAAATTCATAAGTGCATGTACTAAATTGTTACAAAATTTATTGATTAGATTGTTACTTCTTAGGGACAAAAAAATATTTTTACATTTGAAACATTAGCATTTTTAGTTCAAAGATAGACATTAGGGATGAACATAATAGAACGAATTGCAAACCGATTGATCAAAACAGACTGAATCGATTGCTGTCGAACAAAGTTTAAAGAGATTGAGTCGGTGTATTTTAAAAAAGTTTAAAAGGCTTAAATCAACATAAACCAATCAACAGTGAGTTTGCACTCTTTCATGTTGGAATCGTTTTAAACATTTGTTAATCCAACTATAGTCGATTTAGTGGGGGTTTGGTCGATAAACCGAGTCTAACTTCCTGATGCTTATATCTAATTACATGACCATTCAACCAAATATATGTGCCTTTATGGATTGAACACTGCTTAGTTCCATGAAGAGAAAAAGAAACCCAAAGCTAACCATATCTCATGAACAATACAAGACAGAAGTGTCAAAGTGACATACCTCACCTAAAGCATTACAAAAAGTTGCATCAACGAAACATTGAACAACAAATTGCACAAACCAACTTATTACAACAGACAAAAAGCAAGAGACAATCACACAACATTTAGATATCTATTTAGCTTTCATGAAATAGTGAAGGCTTATCTGCAAAGTCAAAACCATCCATATTACTTGCGCAAGGCAAGCACCTTAGCCCAAGCCGGCCTGGCCATGATATCAGCCACCCAAGCATTGACATGGGGCAGAGCTTCAAACAATTTCTTGATTTGCGTCTCCAACAAGAACCCTAACGTTGGAATATGGTGAAGATCAGCCAAACTGAAGGCTTCCCCAGCCAAGTACTTGGATTCAGCCAACCTCTTCTCATAGATATCAACAACTTTGGCTAACTCGGCTTCCTTTTCCTCAACCACTGCACCATCTGTCTCACCCCATCCAAGCTTTGGCTTCAAACATAGCTCATACACAAGTTTAGAGGCTGGTGGATTAAAATGATGACTCTCCACTTCAATCCATGTTAATAATGCAGCTGCATCTTTGCAGTCTTGGGGAATCAATTGGGTTCCATTATTAGTATAATTTGCGGAGATGTATTGTGTGATTGCTCTAGATTCTGTACACAGACAATTTATGAGAAACCTTGTGGTGCATAATCACAAACAATTATATTGAGAAGAGAATTGGTTTGAAATTTTACCAAAAAGTGTTAAATCCCCATCTTGGAACCCAGGAATTTGACCAAAAGGCTACAATCCAACAAAATCAAATCAAATCAAGAACAACCCATGAAAATTAAAGCAAGCTAAGGCAGGGAATGGGTAATGGCTGGAAATTTACATTGATGGAGAGAAAAGGGGGTTTCTTATGTTCGCCTTCGTGCATTTTGACATTGATAAACTCGAATTCGAGGTCTTTCTCGTAGAGACAAGCTAAAACCTTGCATGTGGGTGTGGAAAGGGCGAGTCCATGGACTTTGATGCTGGCCATTGAATTAATCTTGAAGAGGGATTGAATTGTAAAAAGTGATTAGAAATGGAGATGGGTTTGAACAAAGAGATGAGTTTTAAAGTGATTAATGGCGGAAATTCTTATAATGGGAAAGTGATTTTGGGGAGAATATTCTCTTGTAAGTGTCATCTAAAAGACTAGAAGGGAGAAATGTCATTGATTGTACGAATTTCTTAATCACTGAATTCCTTGCAAATAACTATTCTCATTTGTCACATTACCATACCAAAGCTCCTAAACTTCGGATTTTAGTCGCCTAAATTTGACTTTTTTTCATTTTGGTTCTTAAACTTTGTGATGTTTATATTTTAATTTTTCTCTTTCTAAATAGTATAGGTGTGAGATTATAAATATCTCAATTTTCAATTTTAAATAAATAAATATACTTCTTTGTTAGTAACATTCATGTTTATACATCTATTTTATTTTTAGTTGTGTCTTTTTTTTACCGAACTTAAAATTATCAATTCATTTTTTCTCTTTTGTCCTTGTTTTTAGGAACTCTAACTTCAAGTACGTCTAACATGTGAATACAAGCAAACAATAACACAAGTTAAACTCGAGTACTGAACAAGCAAAATTTTGGTTAAAAATATATAACAAGAAAAAGATGGTTATTTTTTTAATGAATAAAGGTCCAAAAACTAAAATAGAAATTATAAAAGTTGAATGACCAAATAGTTCTTATAAGAATTTGAGGATAAAAGAGTAGATCGATTGTAAGTTTGAACAAAAATTTATAATACATGAAAATTTAGACTAAGATAGGATTATGAATCTCGTTTTCATTAGTTATCTTTTTTGAGTTTGGAATTATAAACTCATCTTTTGATGTTATTAATTTTTAAATTTATTTATTTAGTGGTAATTTTGTTTTTAAAAAATATGCTTGCTTCTTGAAAAAAATAATAATAGCACATTTCAAGCTCTAGCAAATTTTTCTTAACAAAACAAATTCTTTGAGATTTTGTCCAAAATAAAAAGAATGTCTTTAAATATAGCAAAATGAATTAACTTACTTACAAACATAGCAAAATTTTGTGGTAGATTGTTATGGACTCTAATAGACGTCTATCAATTTTATGATAAACAACTTATATGGACATTTATCACTTTAGGGATAAACATTAATAAATGTCTATCTAGATTTATCGTAGTTTAATATCAATACTAAATAAAATTTTACTGTATTTTTATATATTTTTAGTAATTTCTTTTTTTTTTTTTTGAGAAAATTTGATTTTTTTTCTTTTTTCTTTTATAGATATAACACATATTTTTTATTAATATATATTTTTTTGTTTCTTTTAAGAGACAAAATGTGATATTCTAAATATTATTTTTTTACGAAAATTTTCAAAAATAGTAAATTTTACAAAATATTTACAACCTATAGTAAATTCTATCATTGATAGTCATTGATATATATTATAGTAATAGAAGACTATCATTGATAGAATCAAAAATTTTGCTATAGCTTGTAAATATTTTAATTTATTTTGTTATTTTAAAAAATACCGGAGGAAGAAACATACTAAATATTTATATGAATGGGTTACTCCACTCCACATACTACACCTACCTATCTATTTATTATTGTTTTTTCAAATTATTATTATTATTTGTACTTTAATTTATATTATATTTCACTCCACATACTTTTTAAAAAATAAACTTTTTTTACACATGCATGTTTTTAGGTGGGTTAAATGGAGATATGTGCAGTCACCTAATTATTCTTTTTTACACATATTATAATGAGTTTGTAATGTAATATAATAAAAAAAAATCATCTATTGATTAAGCGCTTTAGATCCGATTTGTTGTGCAAATTTCATTTCATTCTTGCAATTTTCAGTTCAACCATCTTTTCCATCGTTTTCATGCTTCACAATTCCATTTTTGTTTAACCATTTATTCCCCACGTATTCCAACACTCAAATTTCTAGTAATTTTTATTACATTTCAATTCTCCAAATAACCATCTATTCAGTTTCACTTTTATTTGTTTGTTTAATACGACAATATTACATTTTTCTTCTTTTTAAGTTGTTTAATACAGAGATTTAAACGTCTGACTTTTAGAAAAACAAGTAAACTAAGTTCAGTAGACTTTGAATTTCAATGTAAAATAAATTATATCTTTTTAAAATTGTTAGTTGTGCCCACCCGTTGGTTCATGTACAATTTTTTTAACATTATTTTCATGTGTTTTCATTTTACACTAATAGAATGAATTCTCTTTTCTTACCCCTTAATTTGAATTTTGTTGTCTTTCGTATATTTTAGTAATGAAGAGATGCAGTAGTAGTGCATTAGTGATATCAACTTATCTTATATTCAAAATTCTCTATATGTATCGAGTTAAAATTAGACCATTAAACTCGCTGTAATTTGTAGAAATTAAACTCATAAATAATAAAAACATAACCCCTTCAACTTATATCATTGTTACAATCATTTCTACAATTAGGCAAGTTTGAATTACAAATTTACAATTAGATTTTACTATTTGGTCACAATGATAATTAATAATGGTTATTGTGATTCAACCTTGGGAGATGGGGATATCCACATGTGTAGGCATTGTTATTATTATAACTATAACAACTCCAATGCAAAAAAAATTAATTTATATGTTAAGAAGACATTATTTTTCACATGCATATATATGAAGAATTATTTAGTTTTTTTTCTCTCTCTCTTTTTTATACATCAACTCTCGTAATTGTCAACTTAATTCACTTGACATATAAAATATGCATTGATGATAAAGAAATTTATTGCTCCAATTATTCTTCCACTTATGTTATACTAAAAGATAATCAATACTACACATTAGTCATAATTGAAAGGGTCACATCACACGAAAGAGAAAAGAAATTAATCCTAATTAATTAACAAAACAATATTAATAACTTTAATTACCCATTTAATGTATGAAAGACGCTTAACTGGTTGACACAAACTCCTTGAGCCAAACATCTTCTTCATTATTCAGGTTTTAAGTTATTGTTTATTTTATCATGCCAACTCAAAACATGAATCACCAAAAGTTTATTGTATTCCTATATACATTTTTTTATAATTTATTTTCTAACTTGATTGTGATTACAATCTCATGCATTGAATGGTATAAGATTCCCAACCCATAACACTTTTTTCTCTATTATTATATGTCATAAAAGTAAGTTACTAAGATTTATATGTTATGAGAGATTGAAATATCTAGTTCTTCAATATATAACATATGGTCTCTACTAGCTGAGTTATACCGAGCTAGACAAAATATATTATATGTTTTTTTCTTTTAACTTTAAAATATTGTCTCTATTTGACGATTGAGTTCGATGATATTTGTATGCTCCTAACAACCCTCGCATAAAAAATTAAGTTAGGTAAGATCATGGACACATTTTAGTTCAATAGACATATCCAAAAGAAAAAGAAAAAGTTCCAAACAACAAACTTTGAAACGTGAAAGTGTGACATTGGTCATAGCTTGTGTGTGTGGAAAGCCATGGCGTGGCTATGTCCGTACTCGCTCGGCTCAAGGCAAAGCGCCAAAGTCCACTATTCCTCTCCTTTTTTTTTTTCTATATAATTCATCGATTCCTTCCACAAACCCATCTCCAATTCTCCACGATCTTCCCTATTTTCAAATTTCATCGTTGAGTTTTTTTCTCTGTAGTATCAATGGCTGGTGCTATCAAGGTTCATGGAATCCCCACTTCCACAGCCGCTGGTAGGGTTCTTGCTGCCCTTTACGAGAAGGGTCTTCAATTCGAGCTTGTGAATGTCAAATTACACGAAGGAGAACACAAGAGAGAGCCCTTTATCTCGTTGAATGTGAGTTTTCTATCGTTTTCCATTTTTTGTTTTGTTTTTTTTTTTTTTTTTTTTTTTTCTGGGTTTGTCTGTTTTTGTTGATCCGAATTTTGATTCCAGCCCTTTGGTCAAGTTCCTGCATTCCAAGATGGAGATCTGAATCTTTTTGGTAAGATTTACTTAGCTTTTTACTGTTAAATCATGAGTGTTTGTCACTTTGGACCAAAATGTTTGATGAAATGTCTCTTTGTGTAGAATCAAGAGCGATCACACAATACATCTCTGCAAATTACGCTAGTAACGGAACCCAGTTGATTCCTCAAGATCCCAAAAAAGCGGCTGTCGTATTAACATGGATTGAAGTGGAGAGCCACCATTTTGACCCAGTAGCCATGAAATTAGTGTTCGAGCTTTGCTTAAAACCAGTTTTTGGGTGGGGTGATGCCGATCCTGCAGTGGTTGAGCAAAGTGAAACTGAATTAGGGAAAGTTCTTGACATCTATGAGAAAAGACTGACTGAATCCAAATACTTAGGAGGTGAGTCCTTCAGTTTGGCTGATCTACACCATCTCCCTGTTTTGGGCTACTTGTTGGCCACACAATCCAAGAAACTGTTTGAATCTCGACCCCATGTCAATGCTTGGGTGGCTGATATCATAGCCAGGCCATCTTGGGCTAAAGTTGTTGAACTTCGCAAGTAAATTGAGTCTTGGAGGACTTTACAGCTGAGTCCTTCACTTGATGTGTGTGTTTGAGTCATATCATCATATCATCATATCATAAACTTTAATAAAAGGCTGTGTTCTGTGTAGTCCTGTCCATGATTGGAGATCACTCTGTCTTTTCTTCTTCTTCATCTTTTGTTTTAGAGTATCTTGTATTGAGATTGGTTCTTCTGGATTTGATTTATGAATATAAATTAGATCTCTGTGATCAATCTTCAGAAGAATTGTGTTAGTACATATGAATATTGGTAGGAACACTTTTGAATTAGTTGCTTAACTTTCGAGGAAGTTCACTACAGATTTCTTTAATGATTGATGAAAGTTAATGGAAGATGGTAGAGACCCATAAAGGCAATGGTCAATTCTCCACTGTTTGTAATTGGGGAAAAGAACAATCTAGAAATTGGACTCAATGGAGGCATGAATCTTAGTCAATGGTCCAAAATTAAAATTGATGAAGTTAGAGAAAGGACACTGAAAAATGGCATCATAAATTTTGGAAAATGTAGTTTTAATTTATTCATAAATTTAATAAATGAAATGAATCTTCAAGAAATTTAGATATTTGGACCCTAAATAAATATAAAACAATGAAAATAAAATAAAAGTTTGTTTTTGTTTTTTTTTTTGTTTTTGAACCCAACAACCAAAGTCACAATAATAAACAAGTAAATAATATGAAAACATAAAGTTGAAGTAATGTGAGATGAGCAAAACGCATCGTTTTATTAAAATCTATGAACCAATCACAAACAAACATCCGTCATGTGACATTATTAATTATTATCTTTATTCAACTCAACTATACAAAGAATTGAATATTGAAATTGAACTAATTAAATTCAAACATCTATACTGTGAATATATAAAATTAATTTTGAGTAATTAAAGAATTAAATAATGTTTCACTAAAATAATTTAAAATGGCTAAACACACCTACCATGCACATTGTCAAATCCTAGTAGAAAAAAAAAGAGAGATTGTTTAATTTTAATACATAGGGATGCAATCATATATGCTTACAACTTCACTTCTTCAAAGGTTGGAATTATTCTAGAAATTGAGCATACTTATATGTTTTCACATTTGGTAACCTTAATTAAATAATATATTTTGTTTTTGAGTAGAGGGAGAAATATTTTTTGAGACAACATTAAATAATATATTTTGTCTTTGAGTAGAGGGAGAAATATTTTTTGAGACAACATTTTAGGAAGAGTTTGTGAATTATTATTGTCTTTGTATTACTATAGTTTGTGTATTATTTTGGAGATTTATAATTCTTCCATTTTACTGGACGGAATTTCATAGTTTGTGTTTAGGGTGTTTATAGTATTTTAATATGAATCATATAAAAATATTTTTTTAAAAAAATAATGTTATTTTAAAAATTAATGTCAAAAATAGGGTAGAAGAGAAACTATTGACAAAAATAGAACAGTTTTGCCTACTAAGTAATGGACCTGTGAGTTGTCAACATTTATTGTTCTTCTTTTTCTTTTTCTTTTTCTTTATATATATATATATGTTAAATATCTCAATCTTCAATTTTTAATTTTTTTTATTAAATTCACGTTTTCAATTTTAATTTGATTATTTCCTTATTAACAACTGAATATCCCAAATTCAATTGTTCAATCCATAAAATATATTTCCTTCTAATTGAGATCACATCCAATTTTAATTTGATTGTTTTTTTATTAACATTTAGTTTCCAATTTCAATGGTTCAATCTTAAAAAAATTTATGAATAAATATTTTTTTAAGAAAGTCGTGTACCCAGTACACGAATTCCCTTACGTGGGTTAAACTAGTCAAAGTATGAGTGAGTGAATTAATGAAAGTCGTGTACCCGATACACCACTTCCTTCGAAAATCCAAAATTACTCTATGTTTTACAATAGTTCAGGGTTATACTCCATTTTTAAAAAAAAAATCATACTATCATATTTTTATCATTATTTAAAAAAAAACTGCTTTTAAAAATACTCCGCTATATATTTAGGTTGTAAGCCATTTTAGTGGGGATGGAATATGGTAAATGCCATAACAAGGAGAGAAAAAGAGGGTTAGTAAGAAATAATAAATACTAACTAACAAAGACATCAAAAGTTAATTTTAGGTTATAATAGTTGGACCGTCATACCAACTATTATAATCAAAGCTCTAGATATAGAGTGTCCTATTAATTCAATTAATATGGTATATATTTGTTGGTATGGTTTTCAAAATATATATTTTTAAAATATGTATGGTTAGAGAATCAAATTTCTAATTTTGAAATTTATAGTTTAACTAATATACCAATCGAGATAGAATCACTCCCACTTTCAAAATGACTTTTGATTTTCTTGACACGAAAATTCAAATAACGATAAATATTGATTAATCTTTACGATTCATGTTCAACCTTTGGAAGTATATCATATCAATGGATATTTCAATCGGTTGCATGTACTTCGATTATAAATTTTAAAAGTTGGAAACATCAAATTATACCAAACGCCATCTTGATTTGTTTTGTACTAAACATATAGACGAACTTCTGCCCAAAACATAAAGGAATTAAGTAACCTCAAATAAATTGGTTTAGGAATAACTCTCTTTCCATGTTAAAAAGAAATGGGAATGCAATTGAGAAAAGAAAAATAATTCATCTCTAGACCTGAATAGTTTCTGAATCTTTGAAGATCAACTATGGAAGCCAAGAATGGTTGGACTCTGCAATAGATTCGGTTCGATAAGTTATTCGACGTAGAGAATGTATATAGTCAAGATTTACTCATTTCGTTTGACTTTCTAAGTGTTTAGAAAATTATTTTAAGCATTTAGAAACCGAAGAATCTAACAAATGAATGATACACTCCCTATGTTACATGGCCTGCCTCAGTTGTATTAACCATCCATGGTGATTATAACTTTTCTTCCTTGGAGTACAAAAAATGCTTTGGGCAGTTTTTCCAAGCTTAAACTTCAACCTATGACATTAGAAAATGATTCACGCGTACTTTCCAGCCTCTTGAAGCTCAACAGAACTTGACCCCAAATCCTTCTTCAGCCCTCTCTCTTTCATGATCTCTCTTACTTTCTCAACCTCACTCCATTTCCCCATTTCTGCATAAATATTAGATAACACAACATAATAAGCACCATTCTCTGGTTCCATTTCAACAAGCTTCCTTGCTGCTATTTCACTCACTTCCAAGCTCCCATGAGCTCTGCTACCAGTTAGCAAAGACCCCCACATTGATTTGGTGGCTTCAAAAGGCATATCCTTTATCATCACAAAAGCCTCTTCAATACACCCATTACGAGCCAAAATATCTACCATACATGAATAATGTTTGATTCCTGGAGAAAACCCGAACCTCCCGTGGATCAAAGACCGGAAGATCTGCCTGCCGCTGTTCACCAAGCCAGAATGGCTACAAGCAGAAAGCACTGCCACTAATGTCACGTCATCTGCCTCAACTCCTTCTTCATCCATTCTCTTAAACCAAGCAATGGCCTCCTCTCCACACTTGGCCGAAGCCAACCCATTAATGAGTACATTCCATGTATACACATTCTTCTCTTTCATTGCTTGGAAAACAGCCAATGCCTCTTTGATTCTCCCACATTTCCCATACATATCAATCAAAGCAGTCCCTAATACCACATCCACTTCCCATCTTTTTGTCTTCACAAACTCATGTATCCAAACACCCATTTCAATAGCTCCAAAGCTCGCACAAGCAGCCAATGCATTGACTATCGTTACACGATTAGGCTCCACACCTGCATATTGCATCTGTTCAAACACAATCAAAGCATCATCCAACATGAAAGAAACTCTAAAACCCATAATCAAAATAGTCCACGAGACAACATCTCTTTGAAGCATTTCGTCGAACACCTTCTTGCATAACCCCATTTTCCCACACGACGCATACACGTCCATCAACGTATTCTGCACATAAAGATCAGAAGCATGTCCTAATTTGACAACGTGGGTATGAACAGATTGTCCACTGACAAGATCTTTGAAATCGGCTAATGACTTGAGAACAAAAGGGAAGGTGTAATTGTTGGGGGAAATGGAGCTTCTGTTCATGTGGGTGTAAAGGAAAAGAGGGGTATGGGGGATTTTGGAGTGAGTAAAAGCTCTGATTAAGGAATTGCAAATGAAGACATGGGGTTTGGGGATATGGGTAAAGAAGAGAAAAGCGGACCCGAGAAGATGAAGATGATGGCAAGTGTTAATGAAATGGTGGGCTATGAGTGGATGTGAATGGAGATTTTGAAGGATTAGTTGAGCTTGAATTTGAGGGATGTGAACTGGGGAAAGAGAATTGGTGAAAATAGAGAGAATTCTGGTTGATTCAGCCCTGAACTGGGTGCCAAATGCTCTCATTTGTCTAAATTGTTCATACCGCAAAATTTAGAGGCAATTTTTCAAAGCGCATTTCTTTACAACAAAACATTGTGACAAAAAAATAAATAAATAAATAAATATATATATATATATATATATATATATATATATTTAAAAAAATAAAATGATATTTTTTCTTACTAAATAACAAAGGTCTCAAAATCTCACTTATTTTCATTAATATATTTATTTTTATTTAAGTTTAAGATTGTAATTTATTAGATGTCATACGTAAATATGAATATAATTAATTCAATTATGGTAAGATTCTAATCAAAATTTCTCCCCAATTATTTTTCTTTCCGTTCGAAAGATTTTTGTCAAAATTTCGGTGAGAAGATGAGCAAAATAAGAAATAATGGACAGAGAGATCAAAAAATGAGAGAGAAATCAAACGAAGAGGGAGTATATTGAAAGAAATTTTGACTAAAATCAACAAAAAAAAATAATTAGGAAGAAATTTTGATTTGAATCTTACCATAATTATATATCATATTTACGTAAGATATCTAATAAATGACAATCTTGAGATTAAATGAAAATAAATATATTACATATTTAGAGCATTTTTTAAAATAACAAAATAAATTAAACTATTTACAAGTTATAATAAAATTTTGGATTCTATCGATTATAAAAACTAATAGACTTTTATCACTGATAGAAACATGTCAATGTCTATTATTGATAGAATCTAAAAATTTTCCTATATGTTGTAAATATTTTACCAACTTTGCTATTTTTTACAATTTTTCTAAATAATTAATAGACTCTATAGGTAAGTTTTAATATAAATAATAAATGTTGAATAAAATATTTATGTCAATAGATTATATATATTTTCATCAATTTTCGTTTTTTCTTTTTTTTCTCTCTCTTTAATATTAATATTAAATGTAGGTAGTTTTGTTATTTTGGTTTAATATTTGTATAAATTGTAATCCATTAGAACTTTTGTGAAAATTATGACAATATTGTATCCAACGTGTAAATAGAGATCCCTATTTAGATTATTCCAGTTAAATTAAAGTTTTTTTTAGGTTGAATTTTAGTGACTTTCAAGTAGTTTAGAATTATTTTTATCAGTAAATCTTAATTTTTTAAGGTAATTTAATCAAAATTATTTATGTACTGTTTCATGCTCAAATTTGAAAAAAATATTAATCTATACCTTACTTTAAATGTTGTGTCGATTTAAACTTTGAACTTTCGTAAATGTATTAATTTACATTATTTATTATGTTTTGTTTGGAAAAAATTTGTGTGAGACTTATAACTATATCAATTAAATCTCTTTACTTTAATAAATGAACCAAGTTACACTCTTAGTCAAAAAAAATTTTTGGGAATTGGTCATATAATTACTCTAGTTGTCCATTATGTAAAACTTTTGACATTTGAAGAAGTCTACATACGTGTTCGAGAATCAATGCATGAAATGATTTTCAAAGATAAACCATAATGAAAGGTTTAAATGATTCGTTTATGATAAAATAGATTTTAATTGAGTATTCAAATCATAATTATCATATACCATATTGGATATTGACGATTCACTTATAAAAAATCATGTATTAAATTGATACAATTATTGGGATTTAGAGTTTTGAATGATACAATAATCTTTAATCGAATAACTAATATTTAAGTTGTGTTTTACCTATCAAAATTATTAATTATTTTCCTTATCTTTCAATCCTCTAATAGGACACATAATAATCGTTCATAGCAGAAGAATTAGACTTGTAATTTAACACATTAGTATATAAGGAAATAATTATTCTGGTGGTGTGTTATAATATTTTTGTCATCTAATATCTGCTTAATCCACCACACAAATACTCAAATGGAATTTTCTTCCTTAAGTTTTGTCCAAATCCAAAATGATCATCACAGCATAAACCAGATTCCTAAAAAGTAATGGATTTCTAAGGCTATCATCAACATCATATCCTAGAGGAAGTTAGTATTATTCAACTATGTGTTCTACATCGCCCCGGTTCAAACATAAAAGACTTCAAGTAGGACAGATGTACACAACTTCTTCTCTCCTTTGGAATTTAAGGGACAGTTTAGAAGGTTGGAATGTAATCATGATTACTGACAATCCAAAATGAATGTTGAAATGCTTGCCAAATTGAGGATGAAATGAAAGTGGAATTGTGTGAAACGTCAAAACGGTAGGAAAGAGAGTTTTGTTGAAAATTGCAAGAACGAAATGAGTTTAGTATCACAAATTGAAACCAAGATGCTCGATCCAAACATTAATTTTTTGGATTACATTACCGTGCTCATCAGTGGCAGATCCAAAAATTTTATATAGGAAGACACCAGACACTATATAATAAACATACTAAAAAATGTTAAAAAAATATATCGACATTTCACTTATGCTCCAATAACGTTCGCTACATTTGTACCAATAAAGAGAGATTGACAATTTTGACATGATTTTTTATAATGTAAATATGTAAATTTAAAAATTACATCAAAAAAGAAAAGAAAAAAAAAGAATTATATTTTTTTCATGAAATATTGTTAGAGGGTGAAAGTTTGTATGAGCCATTTTGTTGCATTTTTTTTCTCCAAATATTGGTTAGATAACAAATTCTTTTTAAAAAAATATTTTCCTTTTAAAAAATAGTTGTAATAAACAAGAATTAGACCCTCGATCTAGTGGTTTTGTAGTGGGGACACAACCACTACATTAGAACCAAAATTTAGTTAAAGTAAAACATTATTTAATATATATTGTAATCTGACACTTCAAAATTAATATAAAAATATAAAAATCGATAATGTAAAGAAACACTTGCCCATTTGCCCCTTAATAAATCCGCCTCTAAAACTCATTGCTATTATATAGAAAAATTAAGTTAGATTACATTACATTACAAACATAAACTTTTTGGATTATATTACACTATAGTGAGAGAAAATAAATTGTAAGTTGGATTGAACTAAAATTATTTTATTATATATAAAAAAAACTAAGGTTAATATATATCTTAATTAAAATTAGAGATGTGAAGATAAAGAAAAAAAAATGATGAAAGAGATTGCGCATTAGGGGATTCGAACCCCGGTCAGTAACCGTGGGAGGGTACTATGATACCACTACACTAGATGCGCCAATTCCATCATAGAATCCTTAATGTATTATTATAAAGTTAATAATTCATATTTGTGTGTGACAAAAATATTTGGTAAAAAAACAGCCTATAACGCATCTTTTTTGTATAATGAAAATATGACAAGTAATTAATTATATCATACAACTGTCAAAGGGTTATTAACTTTTAAATTTACTACTTTTGCAATTTAGAAAATGTTGTGACATAAATTCTATTATTATAAATTTTTTTTGCTATTTTTGCAAGTGTCCAAATTAAAAGAAAAACTAAGATGGCTACGTATAACCTATTTTATTTTTAAATATTTTAAGTCATCATGTGGGGAGTACAAGATGAAAACTGTTGACTTCGAGTTCGATAATTTTTATAAGTATATAATTAATTAATTGGTTTACTTGTATAAGAATAAAATAATTACATATAAAGCACAAAAATTAGTAAAAAACTTTAAAATATTCATGTACAATCACCCATTTTGGACACTATCCAGAATTTCTCAAATTAAAAGTCACCGACGATTCATGATATAATCTCAAGATGGAGATATAGGTAACCTCAAACTTCATGGACAAAATATGAATTTTATTGCATAAAGAAATATTTCACAATATATAATTGGAAAATTGCATGACAAAAACATTTAGAGAAAATCTATTAATGGCACTTCTTTTGTGCATATATTGCAAATATGACAAAATTAGTGATGTACAATTATCAGATGTTTATTATAGAGTTATCGGCTTTTAAATTTGCTACATTTTGCTGTGTTGTATTATCATAATTTTTTTCTTTTTGCTATTTTTGCGAGTTGGGATTAGTGGATATCTTAACATATTTTTATCATGTCTTTTCTAATTAATTTGAATTAACATGTGTATTTGCACAATTTTTTATATGTTATTGGTTAATTAAATCTTAATTTCGTACCTATGTTAATTTGTGAAGATTTGATGCTTTTTGTTTTAGTTTTGTTACAGTAAGCAATTTAGTTAAGACACAAAATTTCAAAATAGAAATAATTTCCAGAATAGTAAAGATTTTGGACTCATATCTTTCTCCTAAAAAACCCTAAGAGCAAATCTCTCTATATATACAAACCTTAGAGGGCACATCAACCCTTTTCCCAGCAACAACCCACCATCCACTAAAATCTTAAAACGCCAAATAAATAAATAAACAAACTAGAGAGAGATACCACACTTAAATCCTCATTCTCTCACGAAACCTCTAGAACAAGAGATCTACATTGTTAAGAAACTAAAGGTACCCAAAAACCATCCTCAAAATCTATACTACAGGTAAATTCCAATCTAAGTTGGAGGTTATTGCATTATTTTGATAGGGTTCCATCGTAAGGATCTGCAGTACACCTCAAAATGACGAGTACTATATTTCCTGCTTGGAATCCCCTAAAATTAGAAGAACTGAAGCAAAAGTGTTAGAGATTTTTTTTTCTTTTGGTATTGTTATTACTGTTCCTATCCTTCATTTCTATCTAACCTTACAATACATTTGCTTTAGATCTATTTTATTTTTCGATTTTGTACATGTATATCTTTTATATTCATCTGTTTCATCATTTTTTTATTATTTCTTCTTAGATCTCTTGTGTTCTTTTAAAAAAGGAAGTTGAATATAGGTAGTGAAAAAAGGTGACATAAAAGAACACAGTGTTGGATAACTTAGAGTGAAGAAGCTTTGCCCATCGTGGGGTAGAAGAATGTGTGTAGAAAGATGAGAAAGAAAAAGAAGAGAGAATAGTAAAGATTTAAAATAATAATGATAATAAGTTGAAGGAAGAGAGAAAAATGTAAGTAAAGACCGAAAATAATAATAATAATAACAATCAAGTTTAATAAATTATTTCAATGGACAAAATTATTAAAAATATTTACAAAATGTCAAGATTCTATCAATTCTATCAATGTTACTAAAGTAACCATTCAATATCTATCAACCTTGCTAATAAAAGTTTATCAATATCTATTTTAGATAGAAATATGAAATTTAAACATATTTTAGTTCATTTTATGATATTTAAAAACGTCTCTCATTCATTTTTAGTTTATTATGATTTTTTAAATATTTTATTTATTTTCTATTTTATTACCCTCATATTACGTGGTGGTATTCAAATAACTCAAATTGTAAGAACTTGATTGGATTATAGGATTGATTTTTTTTATGTTTTCTTCGGGTTGAGTTGGGTTCGTGAATTTTAAAATATTAACTTAACCCAACTCAACCTAAATTTCTAATATTTTAAAAAAAAATATATTGTAACTTATAAATATTATAATTCATCTATATTATTATTATTATTATGAAGTTTGTAATAGATAAGTTGAAGTTTGATATTTAATAGGTGAGTTTTATGAAATTTTAGTTATTAATATTGTGCGAACAAATTTAAGTATTTTAAATTAATAAAAAAATTATACTTAAAAAAGAAAATAAAATAATAAACAATTCAGATTTGAAGATTTTATTTAAGTTATTTAAGTTGGTCCAAATATTCTATGAAACTCAACCTATTTACACTCCTCCTAATATTACCCATAAAATACATTCAACTAACTTTTTATTAAATTTTTTAGGTCTTTATAAAGAGTATTGTTTGCTCATTTATTAATGCTTTAAATATGCATGATTAAATTATATATTTTTTGTCGTGTAACTTTCCCATATATTTTTTTTTATCAACAAACAATTTTAAATTTATTTTCGTATTTTTTTTTAGTTTTGTTTAAAAATTGTTCTAATTTTTTTGAAAATTTTCAATGACGGCTCGTCTAAAATGGAAACTATAAATTTTTGGGATTTGATTTATAAATTTTAGTATTACATTTTGAACTCACCATAAAATGAATTTAATTAATTGTTTTTAAAAAATCTTTAACTAAAAAGTATCTACTCTTAAACTTTTTAATTTTCATATTCTTTCACCGTATAAATATAGTATGTGCATGACAAACAGTACTACACCAACGTAGGAGTTTTCTTTTTTCAAATTACATTTTTTTCTCCTTCAAACAAATGTACGATCAACGTCACATATATGTAAAAGTAAGGTGTATTTTTATCTAGATTTTTGCATCGATATTTGTCATCCTACGTGTGAATCTTGCACAATTGAGTTAATTAATTTATTTATTTTTCTTTAAATACCTTTTCTAAAAAAATCAATGGCAAAGTCTAAGGGGAGTTTCATTCCAAAATTTAAGATGTAAGAGATGGAGTTGTAAATGTATAAGTAGTTTTGAACTTATATATATAGAAATAAATTATCAATTTAATACCAAACCTATTTGACTTTCCTTCATCCAATAATTCATTTCATGCCTAATTTGGAGTGGGAATGTCAAAAGTTTAATTATTCTTTCTATTAATTATTATTTATTATTAATGAATATTACTTTTAAAAATAATATTAAAGTATATAACAAATATCTTTAAAACTTATAAATATACAATATGGTTGATAGGCTTTTGTGTTCATTATTGTTGATAGAATTTTGTGTTCATTATTGATAGACCAATATTTATAATATAATTTATTAGTGATAGATTTCTATTATTGATGAATAAATTTTGTTATATTTGTAATTTTCTTAAAATATTATTTTATATACTAGAATCTAATTGATATATTTGCATTAAAAAGCAGTTGAGTTAAAAAAAAAGTGATAAAAATATATATATAAGCTATTAGTAATTTAAATAGGTTTTTTAGTGCAATAATTTAAAGAGTTGAGTATATTAATTAAGTTTTATTTGTGTTTATAATTTAAAATCAAACGTATTTCATTTTCTCAAAATTGTATATAAAAGAAATAGAGGAATTTTTATAGATAGAAAAAAAAAAAGAAATTGAAACTATTTATTAAATATAGTCCAAAAAAAACTTAAATGGATTATAGAAAATTTGATAGATTTTGGTATATTTTATAAACAGTTTCAATTTTTTTTTTTTTTTGCTATATTTGAAAATAGTCCTAAAAAAATATTGTTTCCCTATAATCTTTTATAGAATTAATAATTTTTTTTATCAACGATCGATTCTTATGGTCTATGAGTGATAGACCAATATATGTAATATAATTTATTGGTGATAGACTTCCATCATTGATAGACTTTAATAAATTTTGTTATATTTGTAATAAGTTTTTTAAAAATGTTATTATATATGCTAATATTTTAAATCTAATTGCTATATTTGCAACTATTCCATTTTAATAAGTTTCAATTTAATTCATATGTTTTCAAATTTGAAACAATTTAGTTTTCCTATTATGAAGAATCTCTTTGAAATTAAGTGTGTAAACATGTATTAGGGGAGTTTTCAAAAATGGCAATAAAATTTATGATAATAAAGTTCTTGTCAACTACATTTTCTAAATTGTAAAAATGATAAATTTAAAAGTAGATTACTGTCAATTACTAATCATATTTATCAAATTTGCAATATACAAAAAAGAAAATAGATGTTATGAACAGTTTTTTCTAAAAAACAATTGTGATCTAATGTAATTTTCCAATATAATAAGTTCAAAACTCCATTCTTTTCGAGAAACCCTCATATATTATGTATAATATTGTTTATAGTTTATAAAAAAGGTTTTTTCCAAACACTTTATTGATCCACATGTACCATAAACTTCATGAAATCTTAATATATTTTTTGCTTTATATTTTAAATTTAAAAATATAAAGACTAAATGTTACTAAAATTTAGAAAATAAATTGTTTCACGTAAGTTTAAAACTAATTAAAAGGTGGTTTTACTCTTTAATATTTTATTCTAAAAACTTTTATAAACAATGATTTTATCAGATCTGAATGGATAATTATTTTACTTTTAATTTTTTTAGAAATAAAGTCCATCCTCTTCATTTTTTTATAGAACTTTTTATTTTTTATTTAAGTAAAAGAGTTGAATTCTTAGCCATCGAAACTAAAAATAAAACCTAAATTTTCCATGTATAAATCTAACCCTTTAAACTTTTAAGAAAAAACTAAATTATAACAATGCTATTTAATACATAGAAATTCCTATTAAATTCGCATATAGGCAAAAATAGATATTAAAAATCACCTTTCCAAAAAAAAAAAACTTCCTTTTTAATCACTTTAAATCAACACATTACTTGTACGTTATATGCTACGTTTTCTTTTTAATAACTAGCTTTAGAACATGTGGTAATTGCTATAGGATTTATTAATTATTTGTTCATTTTTTTAACGGTTTACTCTATGAACTTTAATTCTTTAACAATTTATTTTATAATATTTATGCGTAATTTAGTATGTAACAATTTAGTTTTTTTTTTTTTTTAAATTTTGTAACAATTTATTCAAGTTGTGTATAAAAGATTTAGACACAAAATTTTTATTTAACAATTTAATCATTGTGTAGCTAATTGTAATCATATATACTGAGTCCTTAATAAATTTATTGATCTAGCCAGTATGATCACGTTTTTTTTCTATAAGAACTAAACCCTTACATATTTCAAAATATATAGACTAAATTGTTACATTCTAAAATTTATAGTCTAAATTGTTTCGAGATTGACACATATCTGTAGGCTAGGTGGGAACATATCAAAGTTCAAAGTTTACTCTTTATATCATGGATAAAAAGTGTTTTGAAAATATAGTAATTATAGATTCAAAATACTAGCATTTGTCACAATATTTTTGAAAAAAATTACAAATAGAATAACAAAATTTGTAAAAGTTTATCAATGATATAAGTCTCCATCATTGCAAATATTAGTCTATCACAAATAGACCCATAAGAGTCTACCAACATTAAAAATCTATCGGTAATAGATTTTGTAATATGTGCAATATTTTTAAAATATTGCGATATACTTTATAAATGGTAAACTATTTTCTTAGTAGTTAGATTTGCATGTAATTTGATAATTAATACGAAATGATATATAAAGAGGCTTTTGCAAAAATAGCAAAAAAAAAATTATAATAATGGAGTTCATGTCACGATATTTTCTAAATGTGCAAAATTAGTAAATTTAAAGATGATGACCCTCGGATAGCCCTATGATTACCGTCTGATAGTCATCTGATATCACTAATTTTGTCATATTCGCAATATGCAAAAAAAAAATATTGGTATCATTAGTTGTTTTTTTTCTAAATGATTTTTTTATTTGATCCAATTTCTCATATATAAATTTACAAGTTTGTCTTATCAACTTTCATTTGAGTGTGTTTAATAAAGTCTTTTGACATTTTCAATATTTAACAAAAATTAACAGAACCATTAAATATAATTCTTTTTTTCCAAAATAAGTTCAACACAAAGAAATCATGGATTAGTTGTCTTTGGTTTTTTCCTTAATCAATTAATAGTAACCAATATATATAAAGAACAATAAATAAAGTTGGGCATAATGGTCCATGCAAAATCTCATATTTTTGTGTCTATAAAAGCATGGTATTATGAGACAACCAAAATACACTAAAAGCACTTTACTGCGATCAATGGGAAATATGAATAACAACAAGAGTTACAATAAGAAACCATGTTTGTGTAATTTAGGGATTATAATAATGTCAATCATGTGGCTGAGTAAAGTGGTTTTAGGTAATATTAATGATCCATGCAAATCAAGGTTGTATAGTGACAATGATTTGCTTCAATTTTCAAGGAACATTCAGTTCTGTGGTGCTGAGTTCTTCCAATGTGGTGCCACTGGCAAGAGCATTGATGCATATGATCCTTCTTTAGCAGCAGGAGGTCCACCTCCACTTGGCTGTCAAAGGGCTAACTTAGATCCTATTTCACGTCGGGTTGTTGAGGAATTTGGACTTCAAGAAATGGCCCAACTCAGGTAATTTGTTGTTGCTTTAACTTATATATATAATCAATATGTTTTAGTATATTTTTTCCCTCTATAAAAAAACACTTACATACATCTCGTGTTTCGTACGTTAGTATCTATTTTTCTACATCCCACTGTATAATCATAATTAAAACATTATTTTGGTCGTGTGTATGTGGTGGATGTTGAAGTTCATTTGTTTAACGTTTTTGCTTTCTTTATATTACAAAGAAACTAATGAAAAAATCACTTTACTCGTGTGTGGATAAATTGTGTATTTTTTGTGTAACAATTTAATCGTTTCTAAACTTTATTAAGTATATTAAATTATAGTATAGTGGTTGTGTTGTGAAATTTTGTAACAATTTATTCAGTAAGATAAAAAATTGTTCTTTTTAAAATTAAGTGTTAATTTTTTATTATCTAATTAACAACTAAATTTATGTAGTTTGTAAAAAGATTTGATTTTTTGATCAATTCAACTATGCAAGAAATTTCATTAAAACTTAGGGATATATATACTTTTTACGTTGACTAAATTTGTTACAAATGGTAAATTATATAGATTAAATTGTTATTTATTAAAGTCTGATGACTATTGTTAAATTTTTAAAATTACAAAAATTAATTCATCGTTACTGATAAAAGTTATTCATGGACTAAATTATAAATTATTATTTTTACGAAGATTGAGAGAATAAAGTTGACTTTTAACTTAATTTTAAAATAAAACTTAAATTTTATGTCTTTTATCCAAACAAATTTTGATGAAAAGGTAAAGGACACGAGGAATATGATTTCAAAATTTTATAGTACAAAAACTGCTAATAGATTAAAAATACACAGTTTGAAAACTTCACCAAACTAAAATGGTATTCTAAATTCCAAAAAAATATCGAATTTTAGAGACAAAATTTGTAATTAGGTTAAGTATAAAAAAATGTCCATAAACTTTGTAGTTTGTATCAAAAATATCTATAAAGTTTCAAAAGTTTCAAAAACTTAAAAAATATTAGTACGGTTAATTTTGGATTGATTATCGAAAAGTTTCATAAATATCCCTCAACTTAAAAAAAAAAAAAAAAAAAAGTTAATTAAATTTATACCAATTTTCTAACCAATCAAAACTCTAACGGTTTCTATTCAAAAAGTAAGAATACTTCTAAACCATTTTTAAAAGTTGGAGAGTATCCTTTTAGGTATTGTTTACACAAACCACAAAGTTGAAGAGCATTTTTTATAAGTGAGATTAAATCATTACCGACTGAATACTAAATTTGTTTATAATATTTTGTTCAGGGCCTTAGCAGAGTTAATTAGGGAACCAGTTGTTCCAAGGCCATTGTTGGATCTAACCAAAGAAACTATTGGAAGGTTGATTGGTAGTGCATTTGTTCCTCCACTCTCTCCTCCATTCGACCCTTATAGCAGCCCACTCAACTATTTCATCGTGTGTAACTTTTTCACTTACCCCGCACTGTCCGCCCTTGCCTTAGCAACCCCGGCATTTCTCTCTCGTGAAGATCGCGCGGTAACCAACCAACCAACCTACAAACAAACAAACAAAACCCTCCGTGAATTATTCAAAACTTTTAAATTTCATTATTATGATCATATCCGTTGTTAATTTTTTCAGGTGATAGCAAGATTTGAAGCCATGGAGGCTGGACAAAATGCTATTTGTCGACAACATCTGTACCAAAGGTCGAATGATAGGGTGCTTCCGTATCAAATAACAGTGGCGGAGTTCACGAATCGCACGTCGGAGTTGGCAAATCGCCTTGGGAAATGTGGACTGAAAGACGAAGGAGTCACCGTTCCCCGGTTTCTTGGGGCAGAGAATCGGACCGAGAGCAACATTCTTGCCGCTGATTCTAACTCTCTTACGTATACGCGAACCATACCGGAGCTCATGCGCATACTTCAGGGAAACGGCGACGAAAGTCAGCCTGGTGGATTCTTTCCAGAGGGTGCTAATGGAGATATTGGAAGAAGCTTAAGAAGGAAGTAATAATTCGAAATCCAATGATCATACGAATAAAAAGGGTTGATATAGTGAATCAATCCTAGGCTGCATGTTCAAGTGTCCCTCCAAGTGTTACTTTTATTGACGAAATATGGTTAAGAATCCAATAAAATTAATGAAGCATATGTTACGGTTAATGATATCCAAACCCTTGCCATCTCCTTCGAGACATCATCTTCTAACTAAACTTTTAATTGGAATCATTTGTTAAATAATTTAGTTATATTTACAAGGGTTTGGCAATGATTCAGCTTTTCATTTCATAAGATAACCTCTTATTGTGAGAGATTATACAGAGTAATTAATGCAGTGTTAAATAGGTTGATTCATTTTCAAAAATGTTTTTTTTTTCTAATTAAGGAAAAAAAATATCATTTTCATCTCTATACTTTAGGGGCCGTTTGAAAGAAGGGTCAGGGTTATGATAAACCTCATAAATCTAGGATTATAATAAGATGTGTTTGGAAGAAGAGTTACGTGAGTAAGGTTACGATAGTATCATGATAATTTATGTTTAGGGAAAGGTTTATGTAAGTAGATGAAATTTATTTATTTTTATTTTTTTAAAATTCATTTTATAAATTCAATACAAAAATTTCTATACTTAATTTACCAAATCGTTTAAATTTTGGTAAAATAATTTGTCTAAATTTCTTTCAATACCACGTTCATTTTTAATCTATTTTAGTAATCGTTACGTGAGAATAAATTTTATTTTTTCAAAAAAAAAAATCATATTCTAAATTCAATACATGAATTTCATATATTTAATTTATCATATTTGTTATAGTTTTCGTAAAACAATTTGCCTTAATTTCTTTAAATACAATGTTCGTTTTCAACCTTTGTGCAAATATTTTTTTTAAAAAAAATCATATTCTAAATCCAATACATGAATTTCTTATATTTAATTTACCAAATCGTACTAGTTTTCGTAAAAAAAAATCTTAATTTCTTTAAATACGAAGTTCATTTTCAATCTTTTTGAAGTAGTCGTAAGGTGCGAATATTTTTTTAAAAAAATCATATTCTAAATCCAATAACACAAATTTCGTATATTTAATTTACCAAATCGTCCTAGTTTTTGTAAAATAATTGACTTTATTTATTTAACTACGACATTATTTTTCAACATTTTGTAAGTATACGTTAAGTTTCAATAAATTGATTTTTATGAATGTGACACGCAGCCCATAAACGTGTAAATAAGTGCAAACAATCATTGAAAATACGAAGTCCCGAAAACAGAAAATAACAATCAAGGCTTTTACCAACTCTAGTTTTGTTTTCTAGTGAAAAAATACAATGAATCTAGTTTTAGGCTTCTCTTCACTTTATTTTAGACTACTTTTAAAATATCAACTTTAATTTTGATTCTTTTTAACGGTTGTTTATATACTTTCAAGATATTTATTTTAGTCATTTTGCAATAATTATGGGATAAAAAATTCATGAATTTCCTACCATCTCCTATAACAAAAGATTTTTTATGTTAATTTAACCAAACTTAATTTAATAACCAAAATAACATTATGAAAGTGAAAAAATATAGACAAACCACCTCTAAATAATTGGTTTGTTGAAATTACAGACCCCACTAATTTTTTATTTATTCAAATAGTCCTTATAGTTTGCTATTGTTGTAATCAATTTATGGTAGTTTGTTAAAATTGTACCATTTTTTTTATTGAATGGACATTCCTTAGATATTTAAGCTAATTAACAAAAGACAATAAGGTCGAAATTGATATCAAAATCTTAATTTCATAAATATATTGATATGAATTCTAATATAAAGTTGATTGAAGTTAATTAAATTAAAATTTTAATTGTGTAATCACAATAAATTACTTAATTCAAGAGTAAAGGAAAAAATGAGAATTTTAATAATGTAATTGTACCCAAATTCATAACTTAAAAAGAAGTTGTGTTTTTAAAATAAAAAGATTAAAATTAACAAAAACTCATAATTAGTATAGAAATTATAAATAGAAAAGAAAAAAAAAAGATTAAATAGTATTTAAATTTACATGGATTAATTATAAATGAGGAAGAGTTGAGGAAGGATTGAGAAGGTGGTTAGAGGTAAAACTAGGGTTATGATAACCCTTCCCCCAAAGGTGGGTTGGGTTATTCAATTCAACCCATCATAATCCAACCCTTCTCTAAACACCCTTAAAGATTATTCAATTTTAGTTATAAAATTTTTTATTTCAAGTCTAATTTTTGTCTTGTAATTTTAAGATCTTAAATTTAGTCATCAAAATTCGCTAAATAATGATAAATTTCCTCGACTAAATTATATGATGTGAATATGTTTTTAAGAGTTTTAGTGAAAGTTATTCTAAATAGACTAGAAGAAGAAAAAAGTTAGAAAAAAGCTATAACTAGCTATAGGGATCTAATTTAAAATTTATTGAAGGGTATATATATTTTAAGCTAAATTTGAACAATTTTTTAAGTATATGGGTAATACTTTGGTGCATCCTGAACGTTACTCATCTTTATGCATTCATTCTCACCACTTACATAAAATAATATATATTAAAATATTCTAAGCAAAGAATAAAGCAAAATTTGTCCTATGAAAGTTAAATTGAAAAATTTGGTGAGATGCATAAAGATAAGTATGAGTGTATCTGGGTTCATGGGTTGGGTTCGATTCGGTTTTTTTCTTTTCCTTTTTCATTGTCGAGACATGATCGCGACGCGGAGCGGCCGACCTCTCCGTTTATTTAATTTAAAAAAATAAATAGTTTTGGAGTCGCCACCAAAACAATATTAAGGTGTGATTGGTCACCCAAAGAAAAAATAAATAAATAAAAAGATGGTACGTAAATTCATGATATTTAAGTTCAAGAATCAGTTGTGTCCAGGGAAGGTGTAGCACCCTACAACACCTATAAAATGGTTACCCAATTTTATCTTTTAAACTAAATTATAGGGGTTCACAAAACAAAGTTTTTTATTTAGGTTTTATTTAAATGTTCCATGTTTATCAATTCACATCGATAAAAATAAAACCTAAGCATGAATTGGTAATTATGGGTGGCATAGAAGCCATTAGAAAAAATGAAGTTTATTTTTATTTCAAAATATATATTTTTTTATATATATATTCACCTCAAGAATATTAAAATACCAAAACTTTGATATTTTAATGTCCATCATAGGTGTCTAATGAGAAATTTCATATATCTAAGAATTAATAAATTCATAGAAAACACTGATCAGTCCCATTTAAAATATGAAATGTGTTTATTTTTTAAAAAAATTATTAATTAAATTTCAAATGGAGAAATTTCATGTATTCATGGAATTTAAATTATAAAATATGTAAAAAAAACAATACTTTTCCTCCAATTTACATTTTTATATTTAAATTGGAAAATAAATAATAATAATGATAAAACATTGTGAAATTTGAGAAATACTTTAAGGTAATATAGAGATTAATACAGATACAGACATGATATAAGAAGGATGCAAAAATAATGCAAGATTCCAGGATGCAAAATAATTAATTAAGGCAGCAAGAATGCAAAATTTGCAAAATAATTAATTAAGACACGCCAGTTAATTAACCAATGATGTCAGACTAATTAATTAATGCAAAATGTCAAATGAATAATTATTAACACGGGATGTCAAATGTGTGCCAAATAATTAAAAGGAGTCTAGTTAATTAATGCAGTGCAAATAATTAACTCAGAATACAGAATGTCAAATGAGTGTCAAGTAATTAAAGTAGGTCATCATGCTAATTAATTAATGCAAGATACAAATAAATAGCACAATAGACAAATGGATGCTAAATAATGATAGGCTAATTAATTAATGCAGATGCAAATAATTAACTCAGAATACAGAATGTCAAATGGGTGTCAAGTAATTAAATTAGGCGCTAATTAATTAATGCAAAATGCAAATAAATACACAATAGTCAAATGGATGCCAAATAATGATAGTTGAATGTATGATGCTGATTAATTAATTAATACATGAGAATAATTAACACAAGAGTAATTAAAACAAGAGGCTAAATGGGTGCCAAATAATTAACTAGATGCAAATAATTAACTCAAAATGTCAAATGGGTGCCAGGTGCCAACATGCTAATTAATTAATGCAAGATGCACTTAAATAACACATGGATGTCAAATAATGATAGGAGGATGTAGGATGTTGATTAATTAATTAATACATGACAATAATTAACACATCACTAATTAACATATGCCAAATGGATGCCAAATAATTAACACAGAATGCCGAATGGGTGTCAAATGATTAAAGTAGGCAACATGCTAATTAATTAATTAATGCAGGACATCACGTTAATACATATGCAAATAATTAACACAACGCAAATAATTATCGTAGGATGCTGATTAATTAATTAATGCAGGAGAATAATTAACACATGAGTAATTAACAGATACCAAATGGGTGCCAAATAATTAACTAGATGCAAATAATTAACACATCAGTCAAATAATTAACACAGCATGCCAATATGCTAATTAATTAACCAAATGAAATAATTAACATAGCACCAATTAACACACAGCACCCAAATGGGTGCCAAATAATTAACTCAATGCAGACACTAATTTAATTAACACAACTTCAAATAGACACTAATTTAATTAAAACAACTTCAAATTAATAATTAATCCAACAGCCAAAATAGGTGCCAAATAATTAACGCACAATCATAATGAAAAGAAAAGAAAAATTCAAATAGCAGTAATTAAAGGGAATTAAATTAGAAAAAAAAAAAAAAAAAAAAAAAAAAAAAAAAAACTTATCAACAGGTCTGCCTTAAATCCAAGCAAAATGTTTCTTTCTTGATCCTCTCAATCTCTTTCCAAATCACAAACAAATGAAAAAAAATCTTTTTTTACGTGTCCTCTCCCAAAAAAATCTCCTCCTCTTTTTATAAGCAAATATTTAGGTCAAGTTTGATTGTTTATTTTTAGAGCAGTAAGTGGAGTGGAGTGAAGGACTACGAAAGAAAGGGAGAGAAAGTGAGAGAAGGTGGGAGAAGGTGGGAGAGTGGGAGGGTATGATCGTGGTTGAGAAAAAAAAAAACTTTTTTATTTTTATTTTTATTTTTAAAATATGTTTTTGTTTTTTCTTTTTTTTAAACATAAATTTAAAATTTAAGAATTAAGATTTAAATTTTAAATTTTAAGTTTAAATTCAAATTCAAATTCTTTTAAAAAAAATAATAACAAATAAATAAATGAAAAAATAAAAAAAAACAAGACAAAATACGGTATCTACATTCATAGTAAACTAGATCATTAAAAACTCATTTTCCCAGCTTTCATTTTATTTTTTCATTTGAGTTGAGTTAGATTAGCTTTTAAAATTTTAAAACATAGGCTTAAATCACTAGGTGCATAAACAAAGAGTTTCATTTGTTTTAAAAAATTAAGGCCAAGTTTTAAAACAAAAAAAAATCAAAAGCTTTTTCTTTTTTAATTTGACTAAAAATTAAAATATTTGTTGGGAAGAATGAAACCCTTCCCATCTAGAGTCAAAAAAGCACACGTTCTAAAAAAAATTAGAGAAATAAAGAAATAGAAATTTGAAAGTTTGGAGATATATTAATAAATATTGTATCCATTTGTTATATTTTTTAAAGAAAAAATTCTAAATAAAAACCAACTAAATTGTGTAAGGATTAAAATAATTAAATTAAACAAACTTCAATAGAGATGAGAATGCTATTTTAACTTAAATATATAATTATTATATAGTTATTATTACTATTATATAATTTTTTTTAAAAAAAAAAAGTTGTTTTAGTCAAGTAGATTGAGACAAAAAAAAATACTTTTGTGCATTTTGGTATCACATATATATCTTCGTGCATTCCACCAAATTATTCAATCATAACTTGCCATGTGGTAAAATGTGTTCTTTTTTTTTTCAAAAAACATTTTGATATTCTTTTTATGGTAGTGGTGGGAATGGATGCACAATTATAAGTGACGTCCAAGATATATCTAAGTATTAATTATCCAAAGAGAAATGTGCATGAGCCCGTTGTACTAATAACTAATGTAGTAATTAATTATAATAGTTTCACATGTCTAATAACACACATGTCGTAGTCATTTAATTTCTACCAAAGATGAAATTATCGTGATATTTTGCCAAGAATTTAATAAAATCGAGTAATCAATAATAGAAATATTGGAGTAACATTGTTTTAAAATCCACAATATATATCGTCTACATATATATCGACGATAAATCGCTTTGTGAATATATCGAGCAGCTCAACCAAAGTGTGGACATGTACTATCTAATTATCATTGATATATAACAAAAATATCGTAAACATGTATTGTTTTATTTTGATACATCCTTTTCAATATGATAACTCTTTCTAAGTTTCTACCTATAATTCTAAGTTTTGAGTCTTATTTTCAATCCAAAATTTCATTTTGATCAAAGGAAATATATTGAATTAGAAAAATATATAGATGTGGAAAATTTTTATATAAACTATTGTTTTAGTTAGAATCATTGTTAAGTGTAGTGGGGTACTTACTTTTATGTGAAAAAAGGTACGGTGTGAATGGTGGTAAAAGGCTTTAGAAGATATCTATTTTGTAATTGGAAAATGATCGTGTGGACGATTAATTATAACAATTTTTCATATAAATGGAGTTTATTAGTTTTTGCATGTCTTTGTAATTTCTATAATATTAGTGTTTGCACTTAAATTCTCTGATTTGTCATCTTATGTATGTGCACACTTCGTATATCAACTTGTTATATATGAAAAACAAAATCAATGGAGAGGCTAAAATGATTTTCAATGCAAAATTTAAAGAGTAAATTAATAGGGTATTCAAAAGTTGAAGAATAAAGAAGGTTGAGATGTAAACGTATAGGTAATTAATTTCCTCGTACTTAATTAATTAATTAATTAATTATAAATGAATGCTAAATCAATTTAACTTAAAGATGGGTCATCCTTAAAACTAACCATTATATTCATATTTCAAACCTCTTGACTATGACTCCTAACACATCTCACTTATCTTATCTTAGGAAATGTTGTGAGATTTGTGAAAACTTAATTAGCAAATCTCAAATACTATACTGCTAATGTTACATTGTTGAACTGAATATTAGTTTTATTTTTAATATAGAAGCTTATTTCTGTTATATTTGTTCTTCTATTGATTTAAGTTGATTAATTATTGTTCGTGCATAATTATGTTTTATTGAAAAAAAATTGCTCAAAAATTGCTTGTTTAACAATTAAAATTCATATATAAAATTGTGAACAACTTATATCGATGAAAACGATGTCGGTAAACATATGTTTTAGACCGCATTTTGGAAAACTCATTTATAAAAAAAATGTACGGTTATGTTGACAAAACAGGTATTTTCGTCAGGACAAATTATATGTCAACGCAACATTTTTCGTCGGTAAAAATGCAATATGCCGACAAAATACAATTTCATCAGGAAAACTTTTACACAGACAAAATTATGTTTTGTTGCCAAAACACCTACGCCAACGCAACAATATACATTGGGAAAAAGGTATTTATGTCGACCAAACTAAAATTCGTCGGCAAGAACTTTTCCCCACATGGATACGACAACGTTCTTGCTGATACAAAAAAATGGGTGGGCATAACTTATGTAGACGTTTTTGGATTTTAGCCAACGTTTTACTCTCAATATAAGTGAAAATTCTTGTAGCTGTGATCAAAAGCTTATTTATTATTATTAATTGTTGTTGTCATTATTTCTTTTCTTAAAAAAGAAAAAAGAAAAAGAAAAAACAAGTAGTTTAAACAATGGATTGGGTTTGATATGGGTTTTTTATTACTCTTAAAAAAAGGAAATTGTCAAATGACTAAATGGTTAAATATTTCGTTAGTTATTAAAATTCAATGTTTGGCCAAATTCATTTATTTTCTGTTTTTTTTTAATTTAATTTAAAAAAAAAAACAAGTTAGGATGAAAATTTGAAAATAAAAAATAAACTTAAAAAAAACATTTTATTATTTAATTAAAAACATAAAACAAAATTAGTTACCAGACATATATATGGTTTTTGTTTTTAATAAACAAAAATTTTAAATATATATAATATAAAAAACAAAAACAAAAAATTGAAATGGTTACCGAAATCGAGTATTAGAGAATAAATTGTTAAATTTATGAAGCCTCTATATTTTATAAATATTTTAGTTCATTTTGCTCTATTTTAAATATTTTTCGTACTCTTTAAAAAAAAGTTGACCTAAAATCTAAAGGGAGGGGGAAGGGGGGATATATGTGTACGAAAGTGAGAGAAGTCATATATATTTTATTTAGGAAGATCAATGAGAAGAATAATAAAAATGTTGGGATTATTGTTATTACTATTGTCAGTAAGTTTAAGTGGAGAAGTGGTGTTGAGTAATGTGGTTGATGATAGAGTATGCAGAGCAACAATAATAGAGAGTGACACTGACTTGCTTCAATTTATTATGAATGTGGAGTACTTACTTTGTGAATTTTTCATGTGTAGTGCTACCGGTAAAAGCTGTGATCAGTTTGATCCTTCTTTAGCAGCTAGAGGTCCACCTCCTGTTGGCTGTGAAAGAGGCAACTTCGATCCTCTTTACCGTCATGCCATTGAGGAATTCGGATTAATTATGATTGGCAACATAAAGTAATTTTCTTTTCTTTTTCGGTCCCTATCGATTTCAAAATGTGCTATACAAGTTTTGATAACTCATCTACCTAGTTTCAGTAATATTCCCCAAGGAATATATATATTTATATGCTCAGAATTGTAATTAATTTGGGGATGTTTTCTAACTTTTGTTTAGAGCCATGGCAAAGGCGTTAAAGGGACGAGTTATTCCAAGGCCATTGATTAATATAAGCAGAGAAGAAATTGGAAGGTTTGTCGATCAAGCCGTCGGCCGCCCCCGACCAGCATGCCATCGCTGCTCAGGGCACCACTTACACTGCTGCTCTCCTCCTAAATGGAGCACTCCCGAGGATTAAGAGTGTAAATCTTGAATGGAGATAGAACAATTTAAAACAAATCCAAAACTACATTTTGAAACTTATTGAGTAAATAAGAATTAAACTCAAAATATATTGAAGAGCAGTAGTGTAATATTTTTCAAAATTTAAAAATTTTGAGATTCTCAAAGGCCGTAGACTAAAGTTTAGTTACTAAACTTTATAACATAAAGCAAAACTTGACTATTATTGAACATTTTTTGTAGCTGGTAGGAAAACTTCTAGGCATAAGGGCTGCACAAAATGCTGTTTTCTGAGGTCGTCTATACCGAAGGTCGAATGCGACGGTGGTTCCCTATGAAATAACCTTGGCGGAGTTCGTGAACAAGACATCAGATTTGGCAAACAAGCTAGCAAAATGTGGCGTAAAAGACGAAGGAATCATTGTTCCTAAGTCACTCGGGGCAGAGAATCGAACCGAGAGCAACATTCTAGCTGCCGATGTTGATTCTCTTATGTATACACGAATGCCACAGGAGTCATTGCGCATACTGTATGGATCTGGTGACGAAAGTGTTTCTGGTGGAGTTTTTTCCAAAGGTGCTAATGGAAGGATTGCTGAACGCTTGATGAAATCAAGAAACGACTAATAACGAATTCAAACTTACGAGTATATGAATAAAATTAAAGTTAATTAAAAGGGCTGATGATATGGTGAATGAATCCTAACTATTAAGACTATATGTACTCCAGAAAACAAATTACTCTTCAAATGTTTCTTTTTAAAAAACAAATTATATGAAACATTGGAGTTTTATTACTACTTTTTAATATGGAAATATATATGGTTAAGATTTTAATTTGAATAAAGAAACTAATATTATATAACTACTGTCTTAAGCTTAAACCTACTATCCTATTATTCTCTTAATAAGCTTTTATGTTATAATAAGTTGTAACTTCTTAGCTAACTTGTACATTTTCCTCAATAAATAAACACACATCTTCTCTCACACTAAGATCAGGCAAAAAAATTCATTCAAACAAAAAATTAGGCTTTGGTTTTTTCACCGTTAAAAAAAACTACACGATCGTGTATCATTTCCTACACAGTTGTGTATCATGATCAATTAGAAAAAGAATTGCACGCGCGCAAGTGGTCAATTATTCGCGTTTTGACTGGGACATTTTTGGTATTTCTCATTGTGAGCATGTAAGTTTTTTCCATTTTCAAAATTGTTCTATACAATGTAAATATTTGATGGTTTGTTATATTTAAAAAAAAAAACTAATTTTCTTTTAGTTTTTTTAAATTCGGTTTGATATTTGAAAACATTGGTGAAATGTATACAACAAAGAAAGAAATTTATATGTGGAAGTGATATATATATAGGTTTAATTAGTTTTCAAAAACTAAAAACCAAAAATCAAGAGCTTAGGTTTCATTTGATAAGCATTTTGTTTTTTCTTTCTGTTTTAAAAACTGAAGCATATACACATCACTTTCACCCCAACTTTCTTTCTGGTTATTGGTCATTGATCATCACTACGATCGTTAGTAGGGACAACGATCGATCATTAACGATACTGATAGGTTGCCAAAACGATCAAGATGTTCATCCGACGACAGTGACGTCTAAAATTATAGGTCACCAACAATCAAGATGACCAACCACTGACAGTCAAGACGATCGATAATCGACAGTCAAGACAATTTAGAGTCAACACTCCAAACGATTGGTTGTGTGACCGTTGATCCATCACAGTCGATCAACATTGGTTGATCGTGAAGTCGACAAATGTTTATTGTCAATGGTCATCAATGATCATTGACAAGGTTGAAGTGAAATTTTTCTGAAACCTATGATTCAATTTTAAAAAATCATTTTCTAAATTCTTGGGTTTGGTTTCTTGATTCCGGTAATTTTATTCCAAATGTTCAAAGAAATCGTCAAACAGTCCCCCAATTTCAAACTCATGGGTGAAACAACCCCTTTTAGTCAAGTAGATTGAGGCAAAGAAAAATACTTTGATGCATTCGATATCACGATCTTTATGCATCTCACCAAATTATTCGTAATAAATTTTGTTTTTCCCTGACCCTAAACCTAAAACACAAAAATTATATTGCGTGACTTTGCCCCCACAATTATCAAACTAAGAGAAAGAAACAAAAAATACTCAAGATCAGTTTCAAATGGCTACATTTCTTTTGTGAATAAAATTTGTCATTAATTATTGTGGTAGAGAACATGAATTTAGTATGTATGTTAGTTTGTCCTTTTAATTATGATATCCATTCTTTGAAAGATATATAATCACATGAATAGTCGTTCCATCTTTTTTTGTTTTTCTTTTAGAATTAGAATATCATTCTTGTTCTTGTTCTTTTTATGCTCAGTTTTACTCCAGTCTAATAATTTTAGTTGATGTATTCTCAATAAATCTTAAATATAGTTATATTTACTTATTTATTAAATATGTATAGAATTTAAAAATACATGAACTACACAATTGAATTATTGGAACTAAAATGATATTTTAACTAAAAATTTAAACATGTTGTAATGCATGGGTATGGGTAGTACTTATATACTCTCATATATAACTTTGGCATTTTTTTATTCTACAATGTAACAATATTTTTACTTTAAATAATATAGCATTGATAAATAAATAATTAGTTTCTCTTCATGCACACACACAATTGTCAATATAATTATTCCAAATTAAAACTTTAGTTTAATTTTAGTTCACCCAAGTTAAATAGTTGAAAGAATGAATGAAAAGGGACGCCAAGATGGTTATAAAAGAGAGGGATGTACCTATAAAGCAAATGTGGAGTAATATACTGAGAGATGATCAGAGTTTTAAAACACAATATGAGAATGAAAAATGCATCGATTATCTTTTGGTCATGGTTTTTCTTCGTGGTTTACTTGAGTCGAGTTGTAGTATGTAATAATATCATCGGTCAATGTCAACCAATGGTAGCACCAGACATTGAAGTTGTTCGATTTGCCTCGAATTTCGAGTACCTTGAAGGTGAGTTCTTCTTGCATTGTGGGCTTGGTGAAGGGATTGACTCCATTAATCCAAATTTAGCATTTGGAGGACCACCACCAATTGGTGCTCAAAAGGCCAATTTAGATCCTGTTACTGCTAACATCGCCAAGGAATTTGGATATCAAGAAATTGGGCAACTAAGGTAATATTAATTAAATTAATTTGTGTACATACATACATATATATATATATAGGGTTTTAATTATATATAAAGACTAATATATTATATATTAATTGTGAGAGAGATTTGTGTTTGTTTTTAAATGTGATTTCAGATCTGTGATTGAGGCAGCTGGTGGAAGAGGAATTAAAAGGCCATTGTTGAATCTAAGTAAAGAAGTATTTTCAGATATATTTGACAAAGCAATAGGGTTTAAGTTGGAACCAAGATTTGATCCATATTCAAATTCAATCAATTTTCTACTTGCTGCCAATATGTTCCCTTACACTGGACTTGTTGGACTTGTTGGAGCAACCCCTTTGCTTCTCCTTCCTCAATCTCGCAAGGTAAAATTATAGATATGTTTGATAACGATTTTGTTTTTAGTTGGTCTCGACCAAACAGATGAATCCTAACCTAATCTAATAAAAGGCTTGGTTAATTCAAAGTCAAAGTTTGATCATATTTCTAGCATTTAATTCATTTCTTGGATTTTGAATATCGACCACTCTTTTGGAGAGCCGTATTTGGATTGATTGGATCTCGAGTTAGTTCATTAGATTAATTGTTAGGTCAACCAACATTATATCCTATATATATTCAAAATAGATACCATACGGTGATTAATCCTTCATGTTCATTCTATTCCTCTTTAACCTAAACATACCAAAAAATGATCAGAGTTTTAAAACATTAGAAACTAAACTTACAAGAACCCTACAATAAATTATTTGTGGTATTTTCTTTGCAGCTAGCAGCATCGTTGCTTGGTGCGGAGTCCGGGCAGAATGCGGTTATACGAACGTTACTGTACCAGAGGGCCAACGAGACAGTAGATCCGTATAATATAACAGTGGCGGAGTTCACCAACCTCACCTCGACGCTGGCAAACAAGCTGGGGAAATGCGGGCTCAAAGATGAAGGAATTATGGTACCTCTGTCGCTCGGAGCAGAGAATCGAACCGAGAGCAATATTCTTGCTGCTGATGTTAACTCTCGTTCGTATTCTCGAACAGTACGAGAGCTCTTACGGATACTATATGGAAGTGGTAGTGAAAGGAAGGTTGGTGCCTTTTTTCCAAAGGGTGCTAATGGTTTGATAGCAAGAAGCTTCCTAATTGGAAGAAACAAACATATAAAAGTTGAAGATCCAATAATGTGAAACAAATCTTGCCTATGGATATAAATAATATATTATATGTAATAAATTAAGATGGAAATTCGACTTTCGAAAGAAATACATATATATATATATATAATCCTTTTGAAGTGATTGTCGTAAATATATATGAAAGATTATATATTAAATATCATCTAGCATCTCTTCTCATCAATCTCATAAAAATATTAAAAGACTTCAGAAAAAGAAAAAAAAAATTGCTACATGATTGAACAATTTTAAAGAAATATATAAATACTTACATTTTAATCCTATTTAATGTTTTAACCTCATTTTTGTTTCTCGTATCGGTGTTAATATTTATGAATTTAATTTAAAACAATTTTGAAGTAAAATTTTATAATTAATTTTAATTAAGAAAAATAGTGATACTAAAAATTTGATGACTAAAAGTCTAAATCTTGAAATCTAAGGATTAAATTGAAATAAAACTTAAATCTCAAACATTTTTCTAAACATATAAACTAAATTGAAATTAAACCAATAAAAGTTCAAGATTTTGAAACTTAAAAACCACATAAAAACTATGTCCAAAACCTACAGGGATCGGTAGTCCTTTTCTTAAAATATTTTTTTTTTCAAGTCATTTTTACTAGTCAGTTCATCTAATCAATTTTGTGTTTAAATTTAATGGTTTTGTTAGTAAAGTTAACGTTACAGGTTTCATTTACACTCCAAATTACATGTTGGCGAGGTGGGATATAATAGCTAACTCCACGTTTGGAATCCAACCATTGAAACCACCAAACTCTACAGTAAATGTTACTTCGTAATCCTCAATTAGCTACCATCAATGTAATTATTTCAAAGTTTTCTTTACTTCAGTATTCACTATTTGTTACAGTTTTTATAATTTTACATTCATCCTCTTTTTATTATTTACTATCGTATTTTGTACTATTTCTTGTCTAAACTAAAATAGTTTACTCTTTAAACATATACAATAACCAACTCAATAATCCAAACGCTCTTAAATTTGATATATTATGAACCAAATACACTTTTTCTTCAAAAACTCAAACGTATTTTTTTTCCTTTCGTTAATTTTTAATTAAGGTTGGCCAGCTTAATAAAATGGAAGAATTGTTTTATTTAATATGAATGGAGTATAATAATGCAGTTTGAAATTAAAATTTAAGCCTACCAAATGGGAAGTCAAAATAAATATTAATTTATATAACTCTTGCAGTCGATGAAAAAGCCAATATTAAACCGTCTTAATTAATTTTATTAAATAAACCTACTACCAAAAAGTAAATATAAAAATGTGTTTTTAAAGAGAACTAATTAAATGACTTTTCTTAAAAGCACTTTTTTAAGTGTTTTTTCTTTTCATTTATGTTTATAATCTCTGCAGTGTTCTTAATGATGTAAAAATACTCTTTAAAATTTTAACTAAACAGGACCAAAAAATAGTTGTTCACTTTAAAAATATTTTACTAATGAAAACCCATTTCAATACAAACATAATGTTACAATTCAAAATTTTAGTGAATGAAGTGTCATGCTATAATTCTGATCGATAAAGTACAATAGCACAAATAATTTAAAGTTTTTAAAGTACACAAACCAAAATAATATTTAGTTTAAATTGTTACGTTAATGCCCACCAACCAATATTAATTTTAAATATTAAAATTAATTAGGTATGATAAAAGGCAATAAACATAATTGAAACTTTCTATAATTTCAAGATTAAATAAACACCAAAAAAGTAATGACTGATATACTCATGAAAAGGCACAATTTTATTATGTTTTTTATACTTATATTTATAATCGTTGATTCTACTTTTTATTGAGTTTATTAGCATTTTATAATTAAAATCAAAGCTTCCAGCCTGTCTTTAGACTTTCGAAACAATAATATAAATGAATAACTCCCAAAATTGATTGTTCTCAACTCCATCCAAATCCATTATAAGTCTTGGTTTTGATATTAAACAAAGTGTAAATAAAACTAATTTGAACTCATTTCATTATATGGATATTGCCAAATTAATAAGACAATTCCAAACTGCAAACCCAAATAAGAAGTCAAGAGCACATTTTTATAGAATAAAACAAAACCAATATAACAAATAAAAAAAATAAAAATAGAAGTAGCTACCAGCTCCTGTTTACCAATTCCAAGTAACTTGCTTGTATTTCAATATAAAAGATTAAAGAAGTGGATTGTATGGACGACATACCAGGAAGAGCAAGAGAGAAAGCAACAATGGCCACCACGGTTTCTTTTCTTCTTCCAATTTTCTTACTAGTTGCTATCCTGACGGTCTCCTCCACCGCCAAGACCCCAAGTTGGGTCCTAGATGGAGCTCATGCTCGTTGTCATGGATCCATGGCAGAGTGCATGATGGAAGATATTGAGTTTGAGATGGACTCTGAGATCAACAGACGCATATTGGCAGATTTAAACTACATAAGCTACGACGCACTCAAGGCCAACTCAGTGCCATGCTCACGCAAAGGAGCATCTTACTACAACTGTCAGCCAGGTGCCGAGGCAAACCCCTATGACCGTGGCTGTAATGCTATTTCTCGTTGTCGAAGCTAACGAGTTGTGTTTACTGTTTCGCCAGATATGGGCAGTAGTAGTTGTATGAAGTCATCATAGAATATAATCATCACTATATTATCAATAAGAAATCATGCAGAAACAGCAAGTCCAAGTCTATCATATTTTGCTCTTTTCTGTTTCATTCTAAGCATTGGTTTCAACTTCACAAAGGCAACAGCAAAAAGAGAATATTGCAACAAACTCATCAATAAAGTGAGCACTCTCAACTATTTCTAGGCAGAACCTTCATCTTTCTTCACTTCATCTGCAACCGACTTTGATGGAGGTAGTGGCGACGGAGAGCCCTCGACACCCATCTCGGCCTTTAGGTCATTGATGCTCTGCTCCAATTCATTTATGCGGCTCCCCATCTCATCGAGTATATTCAAGTTAAAGAAAGCTTATTTACTATAAGTTAACTTATTACAACAAAGCTATCCTACAATCTACTTCTCTTCCAATGTATCTGAAACCCAAGGTTGTATTAAAAAGTCAAAACATTCTAATTAGCAGTCAAGGTGAATTATATAGAGGATCTCAGATTGTACTGGATTCAAATATCTCATTAGAAGGAATTAAGGTTCATAAATATTCAATCAATCCATTTCAAAATCATTACTATTAACAATCAGACTATCTAGCCAATATTAACAAATAAATAACTAAACGACCTATTTAGTAGAACTTAAAACTCAAAATGTATGCAAGCCTATCAGAAACAATTACTCATGATAATTACAACTTTAGGGAAATGCTAAAAGTAAATATAAGTATTTCGAAAGGATATTCTTTGTGATAATGGAGTCGGACATGGTTTGGAACCTAGATTGCTGCATAAAAAATATTTAGTTAGACATAAATTTCTCTGACAGAAACTTACACTAACTAAAACTCACCATTTGTTGAAGAAGATTTTGCACCTGGAGAGAGAAAAAAAAAGGTTAGCACCAATGCTTAGAATGATAGGCTTCATAGAACCAACCTTCCAATAAGTTAGGTTGACTATCAAATGGGGAAGAACAAAAAGAATGAACTGAAAGGAAAGAAAATGAACTCACAAAAATGGTCATGTCAGCCGTGCTTTGCTTTGCATCTTCAGAGTCATGCCCATCCTGCGACATAAAAAAGTAAAATGTGCATTTCACAATCTCACACAATGAAACAAACCAGCCAAATTATACGAACGATAATAATAAGCCAAACAAATAAGAATCACTGGAGGTGGAGGGTGACAATCTTGAAAAAGAATTAAGATCAAGCAGCAAACATCTTCAGTTGTGAAAGTTACATTTAATAATCAGATCGGCAGTTGTAAAACTGTCGAGAGAACAGAAATCAGTAGCACTCCAAAGATAAATAGTGATTAAAACAACCTCGAAAACTGATGTCTTGGCCACTGGAAATCAAATGTCCTTTATTCTCCCAAAAGAAATCAGCCACAGCCACAACTAAAAGAATATACAAGGGATACAAAAAATGCTAATAGCTACAAAAACATGAGATAAAGCATAATCTCAAAAATCCTTCATAACCAAGACCTAAAGGGAGGCAAACCGCAAACCTAAACAAGGTCCAAATTTCCTCCCAAAAAAAGTCTCCATGCCTAACTATCCTACTAGTTATTTGATGCTAGATATTTCATAAGATCACAAAGAAAGCAACATGCTAAAGAGCCATTTCTCAATTTCAAAAGAGAGGGTGGTATAAGACCTAGTGATCTACTCCATCACAGCCTTATTCTAACTGCTACAGGTCACTTGGACACCAAAAACCTCCACAAATGTGTCCCAAAGTGCTTCCGAAAACTAAAAACTCCAAAGAAAATGATCTGCACTTTGCACCATAAGGGCCTAGAAGGACAGGAGACAATCTTTGGATATAGTCAATGGTGCTAATCCTCCCATGAGAAAAGTAAGGGATTTGATAAAAGGGAAAGGACAATCATATGAAAAAGAGAGGATCCACAAGCAAACACTATTGATTATCAAAGCACCAATGTGGTTCTTAAGTTACTTGGCTCTCCCACTCCAATAGCTGGCTTTTGGGGTGTGGTTCTCCAAGGTTATTAAGTACCCAACACACCAACCCAGTCCCCCTAACCCTTCCATAAAAAATCCATTTCTCCACCCTCTTACAGATGAAAGAATCAATTCTAAACTAGGATACGATAGGAAGTAGAGCAGGATCTAAAACAAAAACATACTGAACGAAATTTAACCTCCCTACTTCAGAAAATAAAGGTTTCTTGTATAAAATTAACATATTTAAATATAATAAAATCATTTCAACCTTTCCCACAACAAAGCCAAAAAATAATGAGGATTGTGAACTCATCAAAAAAACCCAAGTAGCGGTAGAGCAAATAAGAAAATTTAAACTCCACCAGCCTAGCCTACCTAAGCCTAACAAACGTAGAAGCGTAACAAACAACTCCAAAAAAAATACTTCTCCAAGACACCTCTATGCCAAATATTGACATCAAAGATATGCAGGACTTGGTTCAAGTTAACAAGAACAGTACCATCTATCATCTACAAACAAAACACGGGTGAGTTGACCTCTATTCTTTCTCACGTGAAAATCTTCAACTAAGTCCCCATCTACCCCTCTAAACACCAACCTATAAAGCAACCTCCACCAGGAAAAAGAACGATGGCACCTAAACCACTAGCGGCAAATGTTTTACTTATACCCATTCCATTAATCCAAGTACAGAAGTGTATCAACCAGAGACAATTGACCAAATCAAAGATCTCAATTTAAACCCAAAACCCGTACCAAAAAGAACACCCAATCAACTCGTAAAAGTTTTAAAAATCAATCTTAAGAATAACCTCTTCTATCTTATAAAAATGCTAAATCTCCAGTAACTTCCTTAGCAATGAGGGATTCATTTAAGCCACTGAGCAAAAAAACAACACCATATCACATGGCATTCAGACATCAACCACATAAATAATTTTTAAAAAAAAATCAAAAAATTGGAAATCTCCACATGTAACCACACGACCAAGAAGACGAATCTTACAAACATCAATAGAAACAATGAACCCCACAAGACAGTCACGAGTAACCGAGCCACAAACCAACGTCTTAGTGTCTAAAACCTAAAGTGATCTAATGAGGCATTGTTCAAAGTGAGCAAAAAGTTACAAGACGATTGAGCAAGTAAAGCTGAAACAGAATCATCAAACAACCACAGGAATAAAAATTCAAAGCAGAAATTGAAGAAAGAAGACTAAGTTGTTTCAAAAGTTTCAAATCTAAGCTATGCGAAATGGAAACACAAGAGCAATGACATTCACATTCAACAGTGAAGAAGCGTAATTGAATGGAAATAGGTTAAAGAAGGGAAAATGCTCACCATTACTGCAAAAACAGGATCTTGAAGAAACAATCGGGAGTTAATTGTAAGATTCGCGGCGCCAATCGTCAAGTTAACGAGCGGGTGGTGAACGAGGATGAAGAATAGAATATGGGGAATGGCTGCCTTGCTTGTGCTTAAGGGTTGGATGTCCATTTTGCCCCCACACTTTTTTACAAAGTTACCATTTTGCCATTGCCTATTATGTTTAATGTTAAATTATTAGTTTAATGTTTTATAGATCTTTTGAAATTTTTATTTTTGTTTCTATAAAATTTTAATTTTGTATCCTGTTAATCTTTAGAAAAATTTATATGGTTAAAAATTAGATTAATTTATTTAGCAAATATGATTTTAAATTTTATACTAATATAACTGAGCTTTTAATTTTGTGTTTCATAAAGAATCCTAAGTTTGAGAATATTTTAGAAGCTCATGGAAATGAGTCGGTAATTTTTTAAGTTTCTGGATCAAATAGATGAGAATTAGACAGTTGAAATCTTAAAGAATTAAACCATAATTTAATTGTTATTCTTACAATCGTGAATTGATTGCTAAATCATGCAACCAATCTTAGTAGCAATTTTTTATCTAATAAGTGGTTCTTGTGTGTAGAATGTATCTCTTGTGTGTAGAATGACTATAATATGATTTAAGATTTTTTTTATATAGAACTTTAATTGTTTTGATTGTTTGATAATCATTTTATTTGTTGTTTTTGAAAAGTTTATAAACATTATCTCTACGTCAAAATAATTTCTAGTTTTGCTATTTATTTTATAAGAGCGTTTTCAAAATCTAAATCATGTTTTGAAACCTAAAAAAGATACGTTATTTAAAAAATTAGTTTTAAAAAAATTTGCTTGATTTTATTAATGAAAATCACTACGAAGAATAGTGGAAAAACAAATAAAATTGTAAGACCAAAAAAAAAATTTAATGAAATATTTAAAGTTCAAGAATTTTTGGTAGGTAATAATGCTCAAAGTAAATGGAGGAAGTTTATAATCCAACATATTTCCTAAATAAAATATAAGTAATGGATATTCAAAGGGTATTTTAGTCATTTGAAAAGAGTATTTTAGTCATTTGAAAAGAGTATGCAAAGTTTTGGAGGTATGACATTCAAATTTTCAAATTTTGAAAACATTTTGCCTTTGCTATACATTTGAAGGGAATGCACAAAGGTAGTTGGGTTCAAAGCTCACTTTTACTTGGCCTCTCCTTTTGGTGTGGGGAAGCAAAGTTCAAACTATAGCCATTAGCCAATATGATTAGTTATTAATTTCAGTTTGTTAGGGTCTATTTTTGTACATAATGTCTACAAAACCAACATTATGTTACAAAGCTTTACTCACTTGAGATATCAATTCTTGGAATCTTGGAACTTTCAAATTCAAATTGCAATAATTTCATGTTGAACTCAAAAACCCCAAGCACAACTGTGTAAGTTATGGTTTTTCTTTCATTTAGCAGCACTATGATTAATAATATAGAGTGAACCTACAAAAAACAAGAGTAAAGACAACAGCAGCTTTCAAGGGTGTGTTCAAATACTTAACCTAAATCAGCCTCAAATTTGATGCTCGACAACCTGAAGTTGACCCGTTGTCATACGATATTATCCGAGACCCATCTGCAAGAGGAAGAAGGAAGAAGGAAGTGTTTGTGTTTTTCATTTTTGTTTTCTGTCTAATGTTTCACTGTGAACATAAGGATACTCTGCTGGACCAGACCATAAACCCCAAAGCAAAAGTAGGTGAAGACTTAGAAGCAAGATGGAGGAGTACACATTAGAAGGATAGACATTCCAACAAAACTCTATCCCTGCAAACACAAGCAAACTGCAAAAGAAAGAAACCAAAAACAACAAAATAAAAAACAGATACAATAAATGATAACGATATATAGTAATTAAGTATGTGCTCAAATTAATTCAGACAAGAAAGATGAGGTATTCAGCAAGGTACCGTAATAATGTAGGGAACGATGTCCTCCACAACAGATATGGAATCGAGAAGAAGTACCTGCAGCATAATGAAATCTGACGTTTAGAGCCGATTCCACAATACTTCAGGTCTGATGAGTTATATGATCATGAGAATTAGATATTGTACGGATGAAATTTTAGACACCAATGCTTGAGGATAATATGGTGTGTTCATGAGAGTGAGATAATCTAATAAAATAAAACCTAACAAGTAATGTCATAAAAACTTAGTCATGGATCGTGCCCAAACGGAGACATTAGAATATGAGATGTAGTCGTCAAAAAGTGGTTTGATATGATTCATCCTTTTTCCATTAATTGTTAAAAACTTGAGTTACTTGAGCTTACCATGAGTAGAACTGATAATGCAATGATCTAGCACACAAAATTCCGATGAAATTCCCAACAAACATGGTTGTTACAACATCTGAGCCAAAGAAATCAACCAGAGAAAATGACGAGAAGGGTATTAGACACCAAAAAAAGATTATATGAAATTTATAAGACAAATCATCATATTAAAATTTACATCAAATATTGTTTTACTGCCAACTTACGTTCTTCCGTGAGTAACTTGAAGGATGGCTTGTCATTCTTAGACGTTGGCTTGGGAAAGGAACTGACAAGAGCCAATCTAAGTTTGATGGAGAGAAATTGTGAATGGATGAATTTGAAAAGCCCACCTTCATGCCTGGAAGAAAGTGAACAAATATAAAATATTAATGGTGCGGCACATAATCCAGAAGATACACTAGTGTAGTCATTAAGACTCATAACCACCGAATGGCCAACTCATAGATTGACAACATTTACCAACAAATAAAAGATGAGTATAAATCAACTAGAATAAAGTATGTCTTAAAGATCAACAGGTTTGTGATACAAATTCTCTCTGTACTAAAAAAGATAAATAAATATATAAACCTAAAGGGAAAAAACAAAAAAGAGACAGATATTTTTGTCTTTACAATTAGACATCAAATTTCCAAAAACGAGATTCTCATAAATTTCATTACCGGTGTTTTCTCTGTAAATCTTCCCCTCCTATTAGACTCATAATAGAATATTATCACTCACCATAGTAACATCAGTTTCTACTTTATTGTCAGTTACTTAAAGGGAAAGCACTTACTTGCACCACTTGTAATGAGCAAAAACTGCCAACAATATTAGGTGAGCAATCAGCAACAAAGCAGCAAACTGCTTCGACACAAATATTGGTTCGGGGACGAACTTGAAGTTAACGGACCTAATTCACCAAAGCACAAGCACTTTGAATTGAAGAAACAAAATTACAAATAAAGACAATCCAACACGAGAAGTTTCTCTTAAATCAACTATATTGTACCATTTAGAAAATAGCTAATAAATACAGGTATAAGATGTTCTTCAAAATGAGCAGGGCTTTGAAGTACAGTTAGATGTACCAAAAGTGGATGAAGACGCGCCCAAGATTAAAAGCTCCTGATACGTATGCAAATGGATGTGAAACTATAAAAGGAAGTGCCAAAAGAATCTGCAAAACCGATGAACAAGCAAGTGTAAAAAGATGACAAAGCATCCTCAATGATGGAAATAGCGATTTAAAAACTAAACCTCGCCCCTTATAGAAATACAGACTCTGTACATCAAGCTAGTAGCAACTCATGGCAAACATGAGAGCACTATAAACAAATTTTAAGGTGAAATTAATAATAATATGTCAAGAAATGTCATAAATGAGTCCAAGATTAAGAGCCCTTTTAACCCAGAAGATAGTCAGTTGCTGACATTTAAAATTAAAATAGGAAACAAAGCACCTGCACAAGAGCAGCCCCAGCTAAAGCTGTTATCACTCCACCGATATTTAGAGCCTGTCACATAGATTGAAGTATCTTAACAATTAACAAATAATTCAAACAAGAATAAATTTGGAAATTAAGGTAAGTAAACCGTAAAATGATAACAAAAACTACCTTTAACATCAAAAGTAATAAAGGTGGAGCATACAGAAGAATGTTCATCTTTATAGAAACCGCAAAACTGCATAAATAGATAATTAAACAGTTAATATCGGTAACATAAAAATTAATATGAAACAACGTAGATATTGATACCTGAAGATGATTAATCCAAGGTTCCACCTTCGTAAAAGAAATAAGGCCAATGCAGCATGGAGAAGAGTCATGGCAAAGCAGTCATTGAATAGACGGAGCATAAAGATGGAGTGCACTCGTTTGGAGAGGGAGAGTAAGCAAAAAGACCAGAACGGAAGCTGGAAGACAGTCAATTTGAAAGGATTTGAAAGTATTAAAAAAATAGCAAAGACGTTCTACATCTCCAACCCAAACAAGAAGGCCTACAAAAATCAGTTTACGTGCATCTCAACTACTCTCACGAGACAACCCACCTGACCCTACCACATTTGAGTATCAAGAAAATTAGTAGAAAATTAATTCCTAGATAGGTGGCAATCATGGATTAAACCCATGACCTCTTAGTTAGTTATTGAGACTATATCTCCCTTTTTACCACTAGATCAACCCATGATGGCCTACAAAAATCCAGTTTTAACCACAAAGCACATGGGAGAATGTCTTTTGTCATCAGAAAAGACTCTAAACAACATCCGGATTAGTGCAAAAAAGAAACATATAATAAAGCTCTGATAGACCACCAATTATACATAAGTATAGTAGAAGGAAGGAGAAAAAGGGGAGGGGACCACAACAGTCCACACGAGTGAAGTAAACGGAATTTAAAAGTGATTAGCTGTCATTTTGTAAGTTTGTTAGTGTGAGTAAATAATGAGCTGTCATTTTGTAAGTCTGTTAGTATAAGTAGAGAATTGTTAGGAAGAGGGAAAGTTAGTTAGAAAGTGGTTTGAGATATTCTTGCATTTTCCTTGAGAGAGATGAAAGCAGAATAGAGAGAGTGTTCCCGAATTGAGAGATTATCAATTCGGATTCTTGTATTCATTCCTATATACGGGTTAATAAGAGAATTCTTACTTGATTACCAATTGAAGTTCTATCAAGCTCATACTAAGTATTTGACAAGAAACCGTAAAATACCCTTATCACTGTCAATAAAGCTAAAGAAACGGTTGATCAACAAGACCATGTAGCAAATTGGCATGGAACAACTTCAAATGAGATTAAACTACTTGTTTGCCATCTAAAATTACTACTTGGACATATACTACTACTTTCTTCTCATAATTAGTGTTAGCCTAAGATAAGGCCGAGGCTGTAACAACTAATGAGTTGCCCACTGAGTTGTCTTAAGGCGCGTAGTTTATATTCTGCAGCATAAAAGAAATAGAACAAGAAAAAGAAGGGAAGATAAATGCTTACCGCATCGGTCTTTGCATAGATGAATAAGACAATTCCCAGATTTATAATGTACAAGACACCAAAAAGAATCTGCAATAATAGAAGTTTATTACAACTTGGAACAAGAACAATATTCTCTGAGTACATATGGCAGAAGTGAAGATGCTGAGATTTGAGAGCAACCTCACCAGCAAAGAAAAGGTGCAACAACTTAATTCAAAAACATTTTAAAAAGATTATTACATTTTTTTAGAACAAAAAGTAGTGAAGAAGTGTTTGAAATACTTTCTGTAAAATTATCTGTTGTATCTGCATTGCCAACATATGGACCAAGTTATTAAAAGACCATTTTGGTTTATAGTAATATCAATTCAGCACCTAGTCATTAATGGATACATTAGAATATATGTGTCCACTATTTAATACTCTAATGGATAAAGTAATTTTTCAAACGAATAAGGAAAATTTTCAACTAGAACATGAGTTTTTAGATGGCCAATATGAATAAATGTATGTCTTCGCTCTAGTGTTTTTTCTTGCCTACGACTACAGTTGTACATTGGAAAATGGCAGTAATGCTCTTGGATGGTAACCTCGACTGATCCCTCTCTGCATGTGAGAGAGTAAGGTATTTTTTTACATAGTAATAGTATCATTAATCTTCCCAAGTCATAAACTATAGTTCTTACAAACAACTTTTGAAAAGAAACAAAATATCAGTTTCTCTTTCCCCAAATGTAAGACAGTTCCACGATCTCTATAAGTGCAAACTATTACCTGTGCTGGATATACCTCTCCTCCAGTGACATACTGTATGGCAGAATAAATATACAAAAACCCAGCTGGATAAACTAGAGGTCCAGTGTCTCCTTGCAAATTGCTGTAATCCCTCTCCCCTCCCAAAAATCCACTTACCTGCTTGAAAATAATACCATGATGTAAAACCCATTAAACCCTCCCAGAGAGGGAGTGGTAAGGCCATATTGAAACTGATAGTACAAGTTCAAACAAACAGCCATTAATGTCCAAGAAATCCTTGACTTGCAGCAAAATGATGGCATAATTCTCAAACACTCAATCTTAATCTCAATCAGTAATAATGAATTGGGGTCGATCAAAATATCTACTACCAGAAAGACGACTTACTTGTGACATGTAAGCGTCCCAATCAATTTTAGTATCTGGAAGCAAACAATCAATGGCGTCAAAAGGGCATATCGGAAATTCATTTTTAAAGAACAGAAATGAAAAGGAATTCGATCTCACAGGGGACAAATGCAGTGATAAGGGCGACAAGGATGGCATCAGCCAGTAACAAAAATAACGAAAATACAAGCTTTGGATTTCGACAATATTTGTAGCTGGGAATGGCTGATTTCCTCGGAGGTTTTGCCGATTTGGTAGCCATGGCGCTCCCGTCGTCCAAAGCCCTCCGTCCACTGAGCTGGGATTCCGTTGACTGAGACGGCGCTGGTCCGAGAAGCAGGCCGATGGAAATCGTCATTTTTGGATGGGCTGCAAATTGGGCTTTTTACCCAATGTGGGTTTTACATCTAAATCGCATTTGTTTTGAGCCCTAACCCTAATTCAACCACTTTGTGATCATAATTTTGATCTATTCTTAATAGAAAGTGAAAACAAAAATAAATAAATGTTGACTATAAATTTAATTGTAGAAAAAGTTAAAAGTTTTTTTTTTCATAATTTTTAAAGTTAGAATTTAGTCCCTGCGATTATATACGATAGTCGTGACTAATTTGATAAAATTTTCATATGCAATCTTATATCGAAAATTAAATTTTAACTATAAAGTATTATATTCAAACTCACTCAAAATACCAAATTTAATAAAATTTAACTATAAGTAAATAAATATTCTAAATAGTCATTATATCAGTCGGATATTTTTGTAACAGTTCATTCTACTTCATAAATTCGGTTAAAATTTCAAAAGTGAAATCAAATGTAATCTTTTAAAGATGATTAAATGGTAGAAAATTTGTCCTAATTCAAAAATAATGATATAGTGATTTAGATGGTACTTCCAATTTTATCGACCATGACATTTTTATTCTAGTGTTTGTGTTTTACATGTTTAAAGTTGATTTTTTATTTATTTGATCTATATATATAAAAATTAAAATTTGTATTTATCACTAATAAGTGAATGTCGATAAAATTGACACAACCAAATTAGGCAAATAATATAAACTTTTTTAAATAAAGAGTAGGCATTTTTTACATGTATTTCACTTTATTCTATCACATATAAAATATTTGTCAAATCCAAAGATTAAGACACCTATATTTCACTTCATAAAATATGTATATATTGGTATAGATGATATTGATGTAAATAAGAAAACTATTTAAATATAATAATCGACGTGAACGTTCTCAAACCAAGTTATGGTTCTTATACGTATTTATCATATTAGTATGAAGAACAATAAATTATAATTTGATATGTTTTAGGTGTATTTATAAAGAATGTTGGAGATATCTATTTTTTTGTCTATTCAACTTCTCAACAATAATTAACAACAAAGTAAACATAATTCGACTAACATAAAATTTATATTATCTGTTATCAAACAAACACGGAATTACGTCAGTTCACATGTCACACAAAAAGATTAAGAAAAGAAATTAAAAGGTGTGATGGTGAAGAATTGAAGTACATCATTTTAAGATATCTTAACCCCTAAGCTAAAGTAGGGTGTCCAAAGTGGTGTAGATAAACATTGGAATTAGCGGTCCATGACAGTCCAAAAAATATATAGACTAATGATCGATCAAATATTATCTTCATATACTAATTTATCAACTTTATTTTATGTGATAGACACATGTTGCTACCAAGACTGTTTATGATGTCCTTTGTATATATAAAATTTATATATGATAGACACATGTTTCTACCCAAATATATATAAATAAATGTTTGGTCTTTACATCTTAATTCTTTGTTTAGTTTTATTCTATGAATTATATCGATTGTTCATAATAGTGTGTGTTTTAAGGTTGGGAATATTGGATGTGTTTGGCAGCTTAACTTTATTTGTAACAAAAGTTTAGAAATCCAACTTATTTTTTTCATGGACTTTGTAGACAACCGACACCACTTTTGGTTATCATTGTCAATCGACCATCAGATATCATTTTTGATAATTTTATGGCAAACTTTCGACCATCAATTCTAACGACGGTTTTCTACCAAAAAATTAATAAAAAAGAAAAATATTTTCTCTAGACCATTCTAAAGGCGCCCCTAATTTAATCACAATAATATATCTTTAAATACGTTTTTTCATTATTCTATTTTTTTCTTTTGGATTTTTTAAATAATAAGTACTATTATATTGTCTTTTTTAATTATCTATCTCCTCTTATATGTTTAAAATTAATATTTTCTCCTAATCGAATTTGTTTATTTTGTTCTATTTTTTCTAAATGAAAATTGATAATCTATACGTCTCAAGTATTAATCAAATATATTGGTAATACAATGGAAAGTGTAAATACACGATTTATTTTTAGTTTCATATACTTTTTCATTTTTAAGTTGGTCAAATTAACTCCAACACATTCAGAATCATTTTTTAATTTATATATTACAATGTTGGAAACAATAATTTAGCGGCCAATATAAGATTAAAATTTAATATTAATAATTACTTTTATTCCTCACATACACATAATTCTACCAATAATTCTACCAATAGTAACAATGGTATACATTTGAGTGGTTAATTTTTATATTTAAAAGTCCAATTTCTACTATTAAATTTAAAAATATAGTTTCAATACTTTAAAAAAAAATTTGAAGTTCAAATTTATACGATTAAAAGTTTGGAAGGTGTGACATTACTAACGTAATTTACAAAATGTTTTTCACAATCCAAATCTTGATTTTTTTTTCAAAAAAGGTTTCAATATATATTAAATTTGATCACACAACTCCAGGATATATTCTCGTATATTATTTTTTTGATGCATAAAAGATATTGTTTTTGTTTATCCAATTTTGATAAAAGAAATTAAGTTTAAAAGAAATATTGAGTCTATTTGATTTAACTTTTCGAGCATTCAATTCTAAAAATTAATCGTATTTTTTTAAATATATCAAAATTTTATAAAAAAGTTTAAATAAAAAGTAACATGTTTTTTTCTAATTCATTTGCCTTCAATTTTCTTTATTTTTTATTAAGGAATCAATTACAAATTTATTGAGGGTATATTAATTTCTTTTAAAAAAAATACAGAACTTACAAAATAATATTTTAAGTTTTAAGTAAATGTAATGTGTAATCTAAATTTTGTCATTTTGTCCACCTTCCTGCCTTCTTCTCCCTCCACGTGTCCCCCTTCCCATTTCTCCACCTCTTTAAATCCCCTCTCCCCTACAAATCTCCACCCAAAAGATGGCTTCCACCGATCTAAAACACCGAAAAACCGATGATTCCACCCCCACTTCCACCGTCTCCGCCGATGACAACGACGGTACCAAAAAATCCAAGAACAAAGTCGTAGCCAAACGAGGCCTAAGATCTCTAGCTCTTGCCATCTCCATCCCCGTTTCCCTCACTCTCTTTTTCATCCTCCTATTCTCCAACTCCAAGAGCTACTACCCAGCCTCCGCCCCGAAACCCTTCTGGGTCCCGTCGGCGAAGGTCGTAAACTGGGGGTCTTTGACTTCTAGCTTGTTACTGGGCGTCGCGGCCTGGCTGGTCTGGGCCGAGGGCGGATTCCACGCCAGACCCAACGCCCTATACCTTTATGGTTTGTATTCAGTGTTGTGTCTGGCGTGGTATGCCCTCATGTTTGGTGCTGGCGCGCGACGGCTTAGTGCTTTGGCGTGTTTGGGAAAGACAGCAGCGTTGGTTGGGTGCGACCGGTTGTTTAGAGGAGTGAACCCACTTGCGGCAGATTTGGTTAAGCCATGTTTGGTTTGGTCTGTTTTGCTTACGGTTGTGAATCTCACTGTAGCTTCTCTTTGAGCTAGGTTTAATAATAAAATAACATGGCTATGTTGTCTTCTTCTTTTGGTTCTTTTTCTTTCTTTTGATTCACTTGTGAATTGGATTATGTGGCTTCTGATTTTGCACTTTTAAATATAAATTTCGATCTTTGACACTTCTCAATATGTCCTTTTAAAAGGGAATCTTCTCAAGATAAAGTGAGGAATTTTTTGATAGAGGATCAAATGTATAGTTAAAATTAGAGTGTAGCCCTAAAAAGATGAAATCAGGGGTTCAATTTCTCAATATTATTATTATTTAATCTTAATTGCATGATAAGTAAAAATATTATATATATTGTTTTCAAACTAAAGTAATTTATTAAATGACTAAAACAAAGTTTCAAACACTTTCTAAATAACCTTAACCTTGAAGAATAAAATATGTTGTCCATTTTGTCCACGAGATAATAGATTGGATTGTGATTGTGGTTGGATGATAGATTAGATTGTGCTGCTAATTAGCAATAAATTGTCAAGTTTAAAGTTAAAAAAATATTGAGTTGAAAGTGTAAAGAGGTGTTTGGAACACTAAATGTGAAACACTTTGGGAGTTTAGAAGTGGGAAAAAACTGAAAAATAAGAAAGATTGTTTTTTACAAACTTCTAAACTTCAATGAAACGAAAACATCTTTCATTCTTTTATAAATGTAAATAAACGTGGATATGTAACAAGTATTGTCTTTTTGGTTATTTGACATATACATACAAATAATATCAATATGACGTTTTAGTTTTGATAGCATTCCTATGGATGATTCCATTGTTTATATGCGAAATTTGAAGCAAAACAAAATAAAGATTTTTTTTTGTTTACTATTAGAGACATAGATCGAGTGAAAACAAAATAATTCACGACATTTTATAAAGTTCAATTAAAATTAATTACTTAATTAACCTAACTTCTTCAAAATTTTAGTTTTTACACATCCGTTAACCCACAACATGTTCAAAAAATATTACCAAATGACATTTATTTTTGGAAACTGACGTGTCGATCGTATCATATTTGTGTCATCAATGTCTATATTTCTTAGTTGATAATCTCGTATTTGTGTCATCAATGTCTATATTTCTTAGTTGACAATCTCAAGCTATCGAGTTTATAATATTTCAAATTAACGTAGATAAATTTTTTTGATATTAAATAATAAATAATAAGTAGCTGTTAAACTTAAAAAAAAAAAAACTATTAAACTTTGACAAAATAAAAACTAAATACAATGCACTTGGAGTTATAACCACATATATATATCTAAGAGACGGATTATTATGGTCTTATAATTAACTACAATATTATTATTAGTATTTAATCTTTATTTATTATTGTGTTTGCTATATTTTTACAATGTTTAATGTTTTTTTTAGGAAAGTTGTTAAAAGTATAATATTTGACAAAATATTTATCTACAAAATTGGTAACTATTTTGTTATTGATTTTTTGTTTTTAAAAATAAGTCTATTTCCTTTTCGTCTCTTACAAAAATCGATTTGCATATTTTTTTAAAATACAATGTTTGTATTTGGGGCTTTTGCAAAAATAACAAAAAAAATTATGATAATAAAGCCTACGTCACAACATTTTCTAAATTTACAAAAATAGCAAATTTAAAAGTGATGATCATTTGATAGTCCTATGATTACTGTCGGATAGCCCTCTAATAACTTATGATTATCATCTAATAGACATTTGATATTACCATTAGCTGTTTTTTCTATTTGTTTTAGCCGTTTGATGCATTATTTATTTTTTATGTTTAGTCAAATTCTAAAAACAAAAGCTAATTTTTTCTTCAAATTTTAGCTTGAATTTTTAAACCATTAGTAAAAAAGGTAAAAAAAACAAATGAAAATTTTAGATGCGAAACATGTGTCTAAAAACAAATTATTACCAGTAATATAGGGACTACACAACTATTTCTCTTCCTATAATATAATTTCAAAGTCTAAATGAATATTTAGTCCAATGAAAAAACGAGGATTTGATCTAAGAATTAACCTATTGTAGTATATACGTGAATGATATAATTTAGACACGGAAAATAGTATAATCAAGTCAGACTTTTACTTGACAACAATAATAAACTTTTATAATTTGAAAATAAACGTGGTATCTAAAATAGGATCGAAAATCCTACCAGTGTAGTGTGCTTATTACCACATAAGGCTCTAATGTTTGAATATCACAATAGACTTATTTGAATAATGTAATTTGTGTTTTGTCTCGTTTATCCAACAGAAAAAGTGAAAAGTTGTAAACGGAGATAAGTAGAGTTTTTAAAATGTAAGATAGAGATTGGATGAAATACAAAGACTTTCTAAATATAAGGTTGAAAGAATAATGAATTGATCCATAAATTGATGGGTTTATGTATGTCGGTGTATCCATATTTAGAAGAAAAAAAACAAGTGAAAGAAGTCACCATCAACACCAATCCCCTTACACTTATGAAGAACATCCCTAAACAAAATGCTCTATTTTAAATATATTACTAAAAATCAATTGATGCCTTTAATTCTTCCTTTTAGAAATTAAAAAAAAAAAAAAGTGCGTAGTTTTACTTTATTATTCCTCTCGTATTTTAATTAATTATTTTGAAATAGTACTTTGTATTATCTAATTATAAACTATATAAAAATGAATGGTATTAATAGTTCGGACTCAAACAGTCCATGAAATTTTTAACTCGTAATTTTTAGTTCGTATGAGAAGAGAAAGTAAGTAGTGTAAAATTTTTAGAAAAATGAAATTGATATGAAAAATTATTATAAATACTAAAACTGCTTAAAATATTTTATAATTATTTTGATTCACTTTGGTTATATTTGTCATATTTGTTGATATCTTGAATGAGCTTATTGACAAGAAGAAAATGCTAAATGAAAAAGTAAAGGAAGAAATAAAGAGAGACTTTTTTAATATGGAGAAAAAAACTGTGTAAAACGTGTTATGCAATCTAAAACTCATTTTCATACCTATATTTCACTTTTATATATATATATATAGAAGAGAAATATTTGAAAGATAGGATGTTTTAGGAAAAAAATTAAAACTATTTCTAAAATATAGAAAACTAAAATTAAATTATAGAGAGTCTAATAGGTTTTGTTATATTTTTAATAGTTAGTTTTTTTTTATATTTGAAAATGTAAAAAAAGAAAAAAATACCATGTGTCAAATAAATACATCGATAGGCTACACAAAGAGATAGAATAAAGTATTTTTCTTTTACTATTCATGTTGAGAGCTGTTCAAAACAAAATACAAATTAGTATCAAGAAAAGGTATGGAAAAATGTCCGTCCCAAAGAGGAAATGTAAATGCCCCCAGGTGTTCACCACACTGACACCTAAAAACCTTAAGCATTTGACACCTAAAAACCTCAAGCACTCGAAACTTCCTTGAGACACTATCTATCTCTCATGACCATAGTTATGTCTTAAAGCACATAATTATAAATAGCTTCATTTGACCCTCCCAAAGGATATAGTAAATATTCTAAAAAAGAGATTTTTTTTTTTTTTATGTTTAATTGAATCATAAATTTCTTGACTTAGCTTTATTTCAAATTATAATTTTATATAAAAGAATTTCCATATTAAAATGGTCGAATTTCAAAGTTTGAGATGAATTAGCTACTAACCAGTCATATACTAATTTTAAATTAACAAATCATAATTAAAAAAAAAAAAAAAAAAAAAAAACAATAAGAACTAAGTTGTTGAACTACTCAACTATCTTAAAATTTAAATACACTCCTTTTAAATATTTTGTTTCCTAAAAAAATTTGAAATAATTTATTGTATGCTTCGTCCAAATTCAACATTTTTCATTAAATAACTTTATACACAAACACTCTCATGTCCGAATGACATACACTAAATCCTACAAAGCCAAATTCATTTACAAACATTTCGGATCATGCTCGAGTTTTTTTGAGGAACAAAAATATACAATAATCTTCCCACCTACTAAATACCATCATTGACACATCTATGAACAAACATTGAACAAAAGGGACCAACATATCTATCTATTCAATGACACAATAGCTTTAGAAGAAGGTGGTTCAACAACTTCCACAGCAGGTGAAAGAACTGGTTGAATCAATCCATCTTCATTCTCAATCACATCTCTAATCTTTACAATTCTTCTGCTCATCAATGAGTTATGAGCAAATCCATACATTTCAAGAATCTGATTATCCCCAAAATTAAACGCTCTCTCCATTGCTTTCAAGCATTTCTCAACAGGGTAATCCCCAGCTTTCCCACATGGTTTACACCCCACAAAATGAGTCACCAATGGCCAATTTTCCCTTACCGTCTCCTCGAATTTGTCAACCAAAATCCCCCAATACCCATGAAGATTATAGGAATTCTCTAAATAGATTTTGCTTCCCCATTTCTCCCTTTGTGTTGCCAGAAGATAAACCATGGCAGATTGATCATCTGCTTCAAAGGTTGGCCTGTCTTTCAGCTCGTTCGTTAGGATTTTCCCCGCTTCATCTCGGGTTTTCCCTTTCGGCCCCATCGGAGCCCACGCGTCGAGAATGTCGAGCGACCATTGGCAGTTTCTCATCAAGAAACTCCCTGTATTTAATCCTATCCAGCTTCTTTGATCATACACCATCTCTTTCCAACCATGCATTATGAAATTGAAGTCTCTATACTTATCCCATGGGATTTCAAACGACATGTCGGTGAACATGGCGTCACTATCCATCCACCATATGAATTCTACTTCCGGATGCGAGAGAAGAAGCTTCCGTATCAATGGAAGCTTCCCCCAGAATCCAGTCATTTCCTCATCCAGAATCGCTAAGTTGTAGAAAATCTCGATTCCGTGTAACCTACAGTAATCGATTTTATTCTTAATCGATTTCAACAGGTAATGATCTCCAATGGGATTCTCACATTTCTCAGGCGAAGACCCAGTAACCAACAAAACCCTAGGCTTACCTGGGCGGATGAAATTAGGGAAACCGCGATTGTCTTTAAGCCATTTCCTCCTTCGTTCATCCCAATCGGAAATCCTGGGGCCAAGTCGGTAGGGTTGTTCCATTCTACCGCTGAACGACTTGGTCTGATGCTCGACGAGAAGACGGTTGCGCAGGTCGGGAGTTCCGAACTGGACGGGGCCGATGGTGCCGCGGAGGACGACGACGGTGAGAAAGAGACAGAGGATAGTGAGCTTGAAATTGCGGAGAGTTCTGTGGATTCTTCTCAACCTGGGAGTTCCAAAGCAGTTTCCGATGACCGGCATTGTGTGGGGGAATTGGGAGGAGATGAATGAGAGAAGTGGAAATGGAAAGCGTAGAAGAGAAGAGAAAGCGGTGGAAAGGGGAGATCGCCATGGGTGTTGTGTTGTGTGAGTATGAAGAACAGCTGTAAGCTTTTCTATAAGGGCGTCAGGACATTGGAGAAACGGTGAAATATTAAATTCTAACGGTATACATTTAAAATAAAAAATAACAAAATAAATTAAAATATTTACGAAAACAAAATTTACTTAAAAATTTCTCTTACAAAAGTGGTTTTAAATCGTAATTGAAAAAAGAAAGGTGCTCTTTCAAAAATATAACCAACCATGCCACAAATAAAAATAACAAAAATGGCTCATCATTAATTAGCGAGCATAAATATATTAAACAATTGTTTACATTGTCTAGTCGACTCGAATCTAAACAATTTTTATATAATTTTTATATAATATTTTTTTTACAAACTTTTATATTATATTTGTACATGATTTTGAACCAAATAACCATTAAAAGAAATGTTTAATTCACCCTTTGTGATTTTATTGGAAGACGGTAAATATTTTGGTGTAAAAAAACTTAAATGTTTTGATAAATTATGTTATATTTTATAAATAACGTCAATAATTTGTTATTTTTTAAAATTAATTTTGAAAATATCTATCTATATATATCAAAATTTAATGTAAATTGTGATAGACTATAATAATAAAATTTTCTTAAATATATAAGATTTGTTTTGTTATATTTGAAAATATGTTTGTAATTAATTTAATTTTACAATTTTTTTCACTATAAAATTAAGAAGAAGAAAAATATCTTTCTAATTAGTAAATTTTTACTCTATCCTATAAATTTCAAGATGTTCAATATTAGGTAAATTGATTTTCCAATTTAGTTTTTACATTTTAAAATGTTACCTGTGATTCAAGTATTGTTTTGTTGAGTCACTGTGTTTCATAATTTATATTTTTAATCTTAAATTTAAATTAAATAATAATTCTCAAATTTTTTATAATTTTGAAGTAAAAGTCTAATTTTAATTGTAATTCATTTAAAACAAAAAAATGAGTATTCATTATATATATAGTTATAACATTTTGAAACCAATCTAAATCAACGATTTGAAATTTATAAACTAAAAAGGTTAACTTTACTTTCATAAATATAACAAATGAATATTTACGTGATACAAATTGAAATTTTTTATAAATTTTACCATTTCTTTAAAAAAATTCAAGTTTGCTCTTCCTTATCATCCTCTTTAGTCTGTTATCTTATGCGGGTTTTTTTTCATTGTCTTTTTTCCTTATTCTCCAAAATTTTTAAATATTTTTATTTGCCCTTCATTTTCATATTCTTTATTCTCCAATATTTTCAGTTTTTTCTTTGTAATTTTTTTCCTTTTCCTTTCCATATTATTTTTCTTTCTTTGGTAATTTTTTAATATTTTTGTTCAAATTTTTATTTGGTTAAATTGTGCCAAAAATAAAAGATGGTGAAAACAAATCGACGACCGTGTTCCAAATATAAACGATAGTGTCAAAAAATCTTAGAAAAAAATCGTTGAGATTTAACTACCCTAGTTTAAACAATTATGTTCCAAATATAAACGATCATGTACCAAATCTCAAATTTGAGATTTGGCCACCCTAATTTAAACGATACGATCAAATTTAAACGATCGTGTGTCAAATCTAAACGTAAACGATCATGTGTCGAATCTAAACGATCGCACCAAAAAATATTGAAATAACCTTTTAGCGATCTTTTCCAGAACATATTACATGCGCTGAAAGCCAATTAATCACGGTTTATTTTTTGAAATTTCCATTGTGAGTATGTAGCTTTTTTCGTTTTCGAAATTGTCATGTACAAAATTTTTATCACTTTGTTCTAATTTTTAAAAGACTCCAACTAAAAACAAAATAATGACAAAAAAGAAAAAAAAAAAGCAATTATAAAATAATTTTAAATTTTCATTTCATAGTTATTTTAAACTTAATAAGTACAAGGCTATTAAGTTGAAAGTAAAATATTTAGTTAACAATGATTTAAAAATGTAAATCTTAAAATTTATGAACTAAACTAAAATAGATTTCAAATTTAAAGTTAAAATTTAGGAAATCAACGTGAATAAGAAATTTTGCATAATCACAAGTAGTTACGTCAATGCATTAATTTTTTGAAACTAAGAGCCAATTAATAATTATTGTGATCGAAATTAAAAATTAGAGACATGTAAATGACAAATAAAAAGAGTCACGTGTATCTCCAATCGGACCATTTGACTACAATAATAAGCAGATCGACTTAAATGACAATTAAGCATGTTCAACCGTAGATAAATTCGGCTAAAGGCCTAATTGAATTGAGTTGAGTAAATAAAGTCGTTCAGGTCCAAAGTTCAACTAAGTTCAAATTAGAACTTTGGGCTAGAAAAAAGATTGGGCTCAAGCACAACTTTATTCGAAATTCGAAACCCATGTAATGCTGATAAGGAACCTTTATAAATAGAAACTTTACCCCATTTTGGAATTTTGAGACTAAATTTCTAAAATTCTCAAGTTTTAAAGAGCAACAAATCGGATGGATCCTTGAAGAAAATCACCGAACAACAAGCTAAGATCATCCTTATTTGATTAAAATTTACTTTTCAAGAGGAAAAATGAAAAATAACATTTAATAGTGTTTAAATTCAAAAAATTACCTTTCTTATAAAATCTCACTTCAACAACCAAAATTTAGACTAAACTCAAAACTTGTGAATTGTAGGTATACTATTTTGAAATCTACTGACGAAATAGAAACTATATTATTAATGACAAAGTATTTTCCTTTTAAATTTTAAAATTTAAAGTTGGACATCGAAGCATGTCGGTTGTGGACGACATATTGATTCATTAAAATTATTGAAAGAAGGGAAAGGAAAAATAAAAGAAACTATGAAAAATCTCAATTAATATACAAACTTCAATAGTTAAGTGTTGTTTAGTTGAATTTAACCAAAGAAAAACAAAACAAATCAATCTAAAGTAATCTACTATTTTGGTTTGATTTTTGTAAGTATAAAATTGGACATTTTGATTTGAATTTGAAGAGAAGCAAGAATGACTTTTCAGTTTTGTTTTGCATTGAAAAACTAAACAAAATGAAATCGATCCAAAGGTATATGCGAAAAATAATACATTTGTAGTCTTAAAAAAAAAAAATTCAACCATACGTGGGCAGTTAAATTTTGTTTGTGTTCCACTATCTTTAGTTATCATACACTATAACATTGTAGTTTTCTTTTAGGATTTCGCTTAAGATTACATGTCTAAAACAAGTGCTAAATTATCTTCATGAAATATAATATGTGAATACTTTCAATACAGATTACTAAGAACCCTATTAATTATGTGTACAAAATAACTTAATCCAAAGCATGCATGAATTAGATTATAACTCCATTACTTTTTAGCACATCGATACAAAAAGATTAAATATATGTGACCTATTTGTGATAATACTTTATGTAAATTAAGTTAGGTTAATGTTAATTTTATTAAAATATGACTTGACAGTTGACAGAAATCTTTGAGACATGTATTTTGCCGACGCATAATATAAATCCTCTCGTTGTAAGATTTTAACTTAAGAGGTAAAACAATGTTTTTTCGTCATTCAAAATCTATTAGAAAATGCATAAAGATAAAAGAAACAGTGGATATTAGTGAAAAAATTATAAATGGAATGACGATCTATTCTAACTTGGTTTTTCATTGTGCAAACTAAGATGCCTAATTTGGATTCAACCTTTTCAGCCGAATTTCATATGACGGTTTTATAGAATGGAGATATATATCAAAGTGTTAAAAAGTACGTGTTTTCGGGAATATGATTCTCACGTTATTTTGACTAAAAAAAGTAAATACTTTTAATATTAGTAGCTGTGAAATTTACATTAACATACCTTTTATAATCGACTCCTCTGCACGCGTTACAATCGTATTTAGTAATACAGAAGGAAAGTTGATGCTTACTATATACAACAAAACCTAGTTCGATTGCGAAGATCGCCAAGTGTGTGGTTGGAAATAAATGAGTTGAATCGTGAGTTCAATTTATGTCGTTTCAATTGGAATTAGGCTCGAATTTAATCTTAGTTTATTGAAATATAATGAAATGCAATGAGTGTTTTATGGAGTAACATTCCATTTGAGATTAAAAAAAAAATCACTTGAGTTTTTCATTCAATGTTTCTTTAGAGTGAGCTTAGCTTAGTACATGCACATGCCATTCTCTTTCTAAAGGTTGGATGTTCGATCCCATATGGTAAGGGCCATAAGAGTCCAATGAAAGAATGAAGTTAGAAAAACGTAATCCATAATTTATGGGGCAAATGTGTAAAATTTAAAATTTTAAGAGGAAAGTTATAAAATTTCAAAGGTAGAGACTAAATTGAAATTTAATTCAAAGCTAAAAAACTGAATGTGTGACATAAAAAAAGTGTAACATTTTAAAACTTGATTATCAAATAGAAATTATCTCCAAGATTTATACAAAAAAAACAAAGGTAAAAATATATTTCAACAATTAAGAGGCACTTTACAATTTAAAATCGCTCAACTAATTAAAAAACACCAAGAGAAAAGTTAAAGACTGCGGGTAGAAAAGGTTTGGTGGCCAAATCGAACCGAACCGTATGCGGTTTAGTTTTGGTATTTTTAAAAAGTAAAAATTATAATTTGCTTTCACTCTATTTAAAATATGATTTTGTGCTCCTTTTTAAATATATAAATATAAAAATAAATATATAGTAGTTAAAATACGGTTCAGTTCGATTTCAAATTTCTTTAACAAGTTCAGTTTTCATTGTTTGAATGACACCCCTAGCTAAGACTTTCGAATCTCACATCACACATTATCGGCAAAGATCAAAAAGAAAAAAGAAAAAAAAAACCTCAAACATAAAAGAAAAAATTAATATCATTTTGGTCTTTACACTTTATAATATATTCAATTTTAATTCTTTTATTTTCAAATGTTCAGTTTTAGTGATCATATTTTTAGTAAATCTTAAATTTAGTTAAAATTAAAATATCAATCAAATAGATTAAATAATCATGATAATTTACACGAAAAGAAACACAACATGTGATAATATTTTTAAAATTTATAGTGAAAATGCTAATAAAAAAATAAAAAGTAATGAAAATTGAAAAAATTGCAAATATAAAAACAAGAATGAGATATATATATATATATATTAAAAATCATAGTAAGCAATGTTATTATAAGTTTAAATACAAAAGGATTTGAATCCCTTATTTGCTACATTTAAATTTCACATACACCAACCGAACTCTATGCCAATAAATCCATCCAACTTGACCACCGCAATTATAATTTGTAGTCCAACCAAACAATCATCTTCCAACTTCCCCATCCCCTCCTTCTCATTTTCCTTTTAATAAAATTTTCTTCATTACTGTCAAAAATGATAAATTTATAAAATTATTGTAAAAATTTTAGATTTTATAGAGGAGGTTTATTATAGACATTGAAGTATATCGCGTTCATGGTTAATAAAAATCTAATTTATTTATTGATATATTTCATTAATATTTTAGTTTGATTGCTCCTAATTTAAAATTGCATGCTCTTAAAAACAATAATTTTATTTTATTTATTTTTCCTTGGAAGAATCATAGGCCTACTTAACTGATCTCTTGCATCAATTTCTTCCTTCCTCTCTTCCCTCTGCCCGGTCATCTCTTTGTCTTCTCGGGCTCTCCTTTCAATCTCTTTTCTTCTTTTTATCAACACCCAAAAAGTCATCCTTCAATCGGAGGAGGAAGGAGAAGAGGAGGAAAGGAAGAAAGAGGGATCAATTTACCCACCCATCTGATTCTTCTTCTCTTTTCTTTGTTACCATGGTTGAAACCAGGCGTAGCTCTTTCTCTAAACGTTCTCTTTCTTCACCTCACGCCTCTCCCCCTCCTTCCGGCCCTCCTAATTCCAAAAGATCTAAGGTTTGTTCTTCAGGATTTTCTCCCCTCTTTTGTGTCTTGGGCTTGTTCTTTCACTTGGCTTTTTTCTTGCATGTCACTGATTTCTTGGCTTCTCTTCCCTTTTTTCTTGGTGGGTTTTTGGTTGGGATTTAGTTCTGGGGTTTGGTTTTGTGGGTTTTTGATCTGTTGGTGTTTTAATGGTAGGTTGTTGAGGCATCTTCATCTACAGAGGATGTTCAGAGCGCACCGCCTGTTGAGCCTTTGATCCCAGTTGGGGAATCTGGAGTCGAACCTGTAGACCCAGTCATACAATCAGCTGATCCGTTTGATACTGGTTCGTTGAAGGTTAACAACGTATGTGATGAAGCTGTTCCTGAGAATTCGCACGATCTTCAGGCAGAAGGACAAGCTATCATGCCGCCTCAACCTTTAGGTGCCTTCCCAATTGGTTTTATTTGCATGTAGTTTGATTGCTTGGACTTGGGTGTTCGATGTTAAATCTTTTGGGGTTGTTGGGTTTGAAATGGGTTTTTATCAATTTCATCAATTCATGTCGAATTTAGGTGATGTTGCAGCCGATGCGGAGAAATCTAAGGCGGTTGTGGCTAGCATGCTCAATCGAACGAAGAAGCGCACGATGAGAATGCCCAAATCAAATTCGAAGCCGGCGTGGGGAAAACTTCTTTCGCAGTGTTCACAGGTAGAGTCTTGCTCAAATTCATGAATCTTGGTTTGAAGCATGGATATTCTCCAAGTAAACATCAGCATGTCAGGATTTTTGCTCTTTGTCCTCCTATGTTTTCTGCAATTGATTTTCTCGGGGTCTTATTTTATCAGCTAAGTAGTGAATTTCTGCAGAGCAGGAGTTGCTTCTTTTGTTACCTCTTTTCTACCAGTTGACTTCCTTTCTAGATTCATAGTTTAGTATATCTAGCCAGGTTTTTTTCTTGATTACATGCCTCTTTTTTTTCTTTCCTCCAAATCGATCAAGATTTTGTACATGAACTATCAACTTTGGTTTGCCTTTTATGGAGGAGTGAATTGAAATGAACGGAGCAGGGACAATTTGATTACCTATATCTACTTTGATGGAACAAGTAAAAGGTCTTGACTGATAAAGTTGTGCAGCTAAAAGTCAATATACTTATAGAACTTAATATGGGGAATGGAATCCTTTTTTTTAAACAAGATGCAAGAGTGAAAGGAATAGTTAAGGACCAGGTTCTTTTGACCGTGATCATAAAGAGCAGTGTGTTATTGTGTTTGCTACTTTCTCTTTGGAACTTTGGAGTATGATATGAATACTGGTTAGTTTTGGGCAGGATTACCCAATTGAAAAAAATGTAAGCAGTGAACTTGTATGGTATGGAAGGAAGGGGTTGCAGGCCTGTTCTGATTATCATGTTTCTATACGTAATTGTTCTTGTCTATTATAAATTTATTCTCTGTTGGAGATTAAGAATGGGAAAATTTCATTACAAATTGATGCTTTAGTATAGGCATCCTAGAATTAGGTTTACTTTCCCTCTTTTCAGAGGGAGAGAGAGAGATTTGTGTAGGCATCCTAGAAAAGATTAGCTTCTACATTCGATTATAGATTTGCATGTTGTCACTCTCTTATCAAGTTGACTTTAGTGGAAATTTGTTCACCTCTGTTTTTTTGGACCTATACATGGACCTACATTTCCCCATTTCCGAAAGCAGAAGGCTCACCTTGACCTTGCTTAACTAGGTTCTACAAGTTTCCCCTTGTACTACCTCTCAATATTTTGTATTTCAATTCAAGTTGGCAAACTTATGTCAAAGAGCTATGCTTGGGGTTGGCCAATTGGGAATTTCAGCAAAATCCATATTTACGATTGGAAAATTCACGGGAGGATCTTAACTGAAATCAAAAAGTATAAAATGCCTCATGCATATGGGTTTCTTAAGTCCAAGATTTCAAAAGGACTCTTCGATTCATGGAAGAAATTGCAAAGCTGGGAATTTTTTATTCAAGAGAAATATTCTGTACAAGTTAGAAGGCCCCTTCACAGCTTTTCTTCCCTCCGGCTCCCATTTTCTCCATTGCAATCCTAAGCTTTTGCCTATACATGGTTGACATGATAATTTTTGGTAGAACTTTCATCTCAAAAGGAACTTGTTTGTGATCTAGTCTTTTATTCTTAATTCACTATAACTCTGTTATAAACACTTGAGGTCATGTACTTTTGGAATTTTGTGACATGATTTGATCTTAAGTATTTTTGGAGTTTTATGAAGTAATTGAAGTTTGATTCATTGCTTTACACTACAAGTGGTATGAGCACTACACACCAAAATGGTTGGAAAAGGAAATGTCCAATCCAGCAAGCAGCTTCAATGCCTATAACTTTTGAAGTTCGATCCCCATGACCACAACGGTATGCTTATTGTTGGTTAAGTCTTGGAACTCCTTGCAAGAGGGTATAGGAGAAATTGAATTCTTGGCCCCAAGAGGGCCATGGTACTAAGATGAACGAGCATAATGGAAACAAACAACAAGCCCAAATACATCAAGAAGATGATTTCAGCCGACCACTCGAGTATGCAAGAAACATAAGTCAAGATTGAAGATTTCAAGAAACCATAGAAATGACCAAGATTCAGATTGTTATGATGTTGTTCTACATTTTTTATAGACAACCTAATTACTTCATATGGAAAGAGAAATTGCTATCAAGATAAACTTTTTTCAACATCAAGATTGATCTTGGAATCTTCTTGATTGGGTTAGAAGTGTCAAATGTTCTTTTAATATACCAACACACCCAATCATAAAAAAATCTAGCTTGTAGCCTTAAATTGTGCGAGGGCGTGTCCGCTTGGTGGGATCAAGGGCAGAGTAATAAGAGGAGAATTGAATTGGGTAATTTCCAATAAGAGATTGTGATCTAATGCTACGTTTGATAAAAGAAGATTAATTACTTGTGAATTACAAGCAAATGGACTGACATTATGAACGATGCCGTCAAGGAGAGAGAAAAGTGGCGGAATATGTTGAAGATTTTCATTGTCTAGGTGCTGTAGCTATTCTACTTGACAATGAAACTACAAAATAGTAAGACTCATTGATGGTTCTAATAGTTAAGATTCTTTGATAGTCACTTTCACCCTCCCAAAATCAGCCCCAAATGCACCCTAAGTTCTTTAAATCACATGTTTATTTACCCACGCTTCTTTTGCTCGAAGGGATGGCAGCTTTTGTTTTATTTCCTTTGGGTGCTTTCTTGTCTCTCGAGCATTGAAGATTGGCTTCTTGAGTTCTGTCTGAAGAATCTTGATAATGTTTTCGTGAACAATACTTTGTGGTACTTAATTTCTTTTAATGGTGAAGATGCCACACATCTTCAGCTATATGGTAATGGAACAAATTGAACCTCCTTTGACCTTGAGGGAGCTTAATCATATTTACCTAATGGAGGTGGGTTTATTAATATTGTGATAATTGGTCTTTGGACCCTTTTGCAATTGTGCAAGCTATCCTCACATGCAATGATGTTATGTGAACCTTTCATTCTCATTAAGTTCTTTATGAACTATGCTGGAAGGTTTCCTAGCGCATGCATCACCAACTCGATCTTTTGTGGTAATCATATGTCCAAAAATGCTTGGAAAAAGGAGATGCGAGCTCAATTTTTTTTTCCCACTCAAGTGTACAACAACCATTGCACTTCCTTAATGAAGGATTTCATCGCCTGTCTTGGTCAAGTAGGGCATGCAGGCCAGAATTTTTCTCTTTTGTATGTGATTCACTATAGATTGGGAAAATAGGTTGGATCAGGTATTCGAGAGAATGGGTTACCACAAGCCCTCTGCCCCACACATTGAACCTACTCACTTGGTTCCTCGGTTCAATTGACTAGATTGACTCAGTTGATACATAGGGTGCATAGGTTCACTGAAAGGGGGGGTGTGCTCATTGTGAACATGATGGATTGTGGCAAAAGCTCATTATGGCTAAGTACTACTATCCTTCATGTGTTTGGCCGACCACTGTTAGAAGATCTTCTAAGTCTCTATGGAGCTTCACCTGCCATACCACAAACCTTGTTTCTTCTTGTACTCAACATCGTCTTGGTAGTGGTGACAGTATCTCTTTTTGGAAAGACTGATGGCTTCATTGTGGTATGCTCTCTGTTGTTTTTCCTTGCTTGTTCCGTCTCGCCTGTACTCTTGATATTTCTATTGCAAGCATGGCTTGTTGATTATGAGACTTGGGACTTGCACTTTCGACGTAATCTTACTGAATCTGAAATTTAGGAATGGGCCTCTCTGTCTACAATTTTGTCCTCTGTCAGACTTCGGTTGGTGCCTGATACTTGGAGATGGACTATTGACGCCTCATCTACTTTTACTATGAAATCTATTATTGATGACTTGACAGGTGCTCTCGAGCCTTCTGAAAGGGATTTTTATTATGTTATTTGGTTGGATCATTTCCAAAAGAAAATTACAATTTTTCTTTGGGTGCTTAGCCATAATGCCATTAACACTCCAGCTTTGCGTGCCTTATATGTCCCTTTCTCCATCTTGGTGTATTATATGTTGTGCTCAAGCTGAGCCCTTTGCTCATCTTTTTATTTGTTGTCCTTTTGCTGGGCAATTTTGGAGGCTTTTGGATGGTCTACTGCTCCTTCGAACAATATTTATGATATACTTATGGTGGGCCACCCGTTCTTTGGCTGCAAGAAGATTACCTGGCTTACTATTCTTCGGGCTTTCTGTTGGACTTTGTGGGGCGAGTGTAATAGGCGTTTCTTTCAAGATTATATTTCCTCTTTTACTTCATTTTTTGACATTGTGTATTCTCCACGGTTTTCTTTTTGGTGCAAAATTGGGCACCCTTTTAAGAACTTTAGCCATCTGTCTTAGTTTCCAATTGGCGCTCTTTTTGTACTCACCTGCTTGGGGTTCTCTTATTGCATTTTATCAATGAAATGTTTCTTATATATATAAAAAAGGAAAGTGGGTGTGTGCTGCCCCTTAATGATAAAGCAGATGATTTGGTAAATGTCTGAAAAGTCTACTTTTCCCTCCCGCATGTTCTAAACATCAAGCATATTTGTGGTGGACATGAGATGAAAACTTTTGCTCAAAAACTTCCTTTCTCCATAACATTTAAGTAGGAACTCTTATTTTAGTCCACCCTTCATAACTAGAAATTACTGTAGGTTTGCAATGTTCTGTGGCACACTGTTTTTCAAATGTAGCAGCTCCCAGTCTTTCTCCGTTTTTCCACCTTGCTAAAATATATTACTTTTTATCACCGTTTTTACATTGAACCAAATGCTTATTTGAGTTGAAAGGATTGGCTGAGCCTGCATTCTTCCTATACTTCCACTAAAAGTTTTATGGTTGAAAGGATTTTGAAGAAGACTTTAACCGTTACTGCTGATTCCAATGTAAAAAGACAAGAAGGTTTCTTTCCTTTCAACTTAAATACTCATCCTTATGCATACTATCTAATCCAAAAAACTTATTTTCAACACTTCTCTGGCTGTAATCCATGTTTGACTTTGATCTCAAACAGTAATTCCATTTTCACAAATTTTCTGGAGCTATAGAAAATTATCCTTGCCTCCTTGGACTAGCATTCCCTGGATGGGCACAAAAGACTGGGAGTGATTAAATTTTTTATTTTTTTAATTCCAATTTTTAGGTAAATTTCATTTTTTAATTTCAATTTGTATATATATATATATATTTTAATTGAATATAGATTTGTGATATGGAATTTGTTACAAATTTGTAAGTTTTAACTAATGTAATATTACTTTTTTTTTGCAAAAAAGTTAAAAAAAACAATATTATTACATCATTTTGCTTAATTGGAATCCCTTCCATTGGTAGGGATGTTTTAGTGGGCTTTTTTTTTGTATGTGTTTGTATTCTTTCATTTTTTTCTCAATGAGAGTTGTTGATTCTATATAAAAAAATGTAATATTATTCTTTCTTTAGTCAAACTATAAAGGTGCGACCTCTGCTTTAGTAATCAACCTTTTGAAATTTACAAAAAAAGAAAAAGAACTCCTAAGCTTACCTACCCATCATAATCTGCATCTTTAATATATTTACATTGCCCCTTTTGTTTCTTTAACTTCAAATATTGAGAGTAATTTATTTCCCCTGACTCTCTGGACTTGTTATGCTTCTGCAGAATCCACACTTGTTTATTTGTGGTACTCTGTTCACTGTTGGTCAAAGTCGTCAGTGTAATTTATGGCTTAAAGATCCATCAGTTAGTACAACTTTGTGTAAGCTGAGGCACATCAAGGTTAGAGAAATTATATCTTTTTTCACTGCACCACTGCGTATGTTGCTTGATTTATGCTTGATTTTGTTTTGTTTCTTTTATCTTTCTTCTGGAGTTTTTTTCCTCCACCATTATTTTTATTTATTTTTAACTTTTTGTCACTTATATTGCAACAGCGTGGGAACTCTTCTGTTGCTTTACTGGAAATCACGGGAGGCAAAGGTGCCGTCATTGTTAATGGGAAGATTGTTCAAAAAAATTCAAGTGTAATTTTAAATGGAGGTGATGAGGTCGTCTTCACTTCTTCTGGAAAGCATGCTTATGTATCCTTTTGGAATGTGCTATATAACCTTATGGGAAGGCCGTGACTTGCTATTCTAAAGCACTTCCTTACTACCCCTGGGAAGGTTACGAAGGAAAAGAATTTGCATTGGTTTTTTGTTTCTCCTTTCTTCTAATATTGGTTTACCTATTTTGAATGCAACAATCATATCTGTAATGAATTCCTTAATTTAGCCATCAGATATTTCAACAACTCACTAGTGATGATTTTGCTGTTTCTGGCCTGTCGTCTGTAAACATTTTAGAAGCCCATTGTGCCCCTGTTAAGGGGATTCATTTTGAAAGAAGGTCTAGGGATGCCTCAGCCGTAACTGGTGCATCCATATTGGCATCTTTTTCAAATATGCAGAAAGATTTGTCTTTGCTTTCCCCACCAGCTAAAACCAATGAAGATGTGGAGTTGCCCTCTGTTTGTGGAGTGTCAGGTGAACAGAGTCCAGACAGTGATTTGAAAGATGGTAGCACTAATAATACTGATCGACATGGTGATGCATCTATGGACAAAAATATCGATCCAATTCCTGATTCTGGGACTGAAAGACCCAGTCTTGATAGGCTTGCTCTAGATGCTTCTATTGATGGAGAAGTTGGGGAGGCTCCTGCAAAACATTCTGAATTACGGCCACTTTTACAAATTCTAGCTAGTTCGGCATCTCCCGACTTTAATATAAATGGTGGTAGCATTTCGAAGATCCTCGATGAACAAAGGGACATGGGGAATCTCTTTAAGGATTTTAACCCCCCTGCTGTGCTGATGTCAACACGACGTCAAGGATTTAGAGAAAGATTACAACAAGGCATTCTTAAACCTGACAACATTGATGTTTCCTTAGAGAGTTTCCCATATTATTTAAGGTGAAAGTATGATTTCAATTGCCTATTTTAAGTATATCCTTACCATTTTCCCCATATTATAATTTTTTTTATCTAATAAATTGTGTTGAAATCTAGACTAACTGAGATGTTTTCTAAATCTTTATGCAATCTGCATCTACTTTCAGTGATACCACAAAAAATGTTCTGATTGCATCCATGTTCGTTCACTTGAAGTGTAATAAATTTGTAAAGCATGCTTCAGACCTTCCTATTCTGAGCCCACGCATACTGTTGTCTGGACCTGCAGGTTGGAACTGTCCCCTTTTCTCTCTTAAACTGTAGTTTTGTTTTGTTTTCATCTGATTTGTTTCCTTGACCTGGATTGTCTGTTACTTGAGTGCTTACAGGTTCAGAAATATACCAGGAAACTTTGACAAAGGCACTTGCTAGGCATTTTGGGGCGAGATTACTAGTTGTGGATTCTCTTCTTTTGCCTGGTGTAAGATGCAAATTTTTTATCTTCTATCATTTAATTTCTTGAAATTTCATCCATCCATTCTTTTATGAAACTCTGTCTACTTGTAAAGCCTCTTCTGGAGTGAAAAAGATGTAAATTTTGTGTAACCTTGTATATCAGTGTTAAATTAAGTACAATAGCATGAGAAGTGATGGGGAAAAGGGAAATAATGATTCTCAAGCTTTTAAGTACTTTGACATGTAAATCCCAGGCTTGGTTGTTTCACCTCATGTTTGTTTTGCAACACTTGCGAACATGCCTAACAAGGTTGTGTCAACAATGAATTCAGGGACCGACACCCAAGGACGTTGATATTGTAAAAGATAGTTCAAGGCCTGACAGGACATCGTTTTTTGCTAAAAGAGCTGTGCAGGCAGCTGCTGCTGCTGCTGTTTCGCAGAACAAGAAACCAACTTCCAGTGTTGAGGCTGATATAGCAGGTGGATCTACTTTAAGCTCTCAGGCTTTGCCAAAACAGGAAGCATCCACGGCTTCATCAAAGACCACTGCTTTTAAGACAGGTATATTCATTTTAGTTACTATGCAACTTTTGTTGGTGCGGCAACTGGTTCATCCCCAGTCTCCCACTTGTCATACACATGATCTTATTAACATTTCATTAATTTGTAGGCGACAAGGTTAAATTTGTGGGTACATTATCTTCTACGCTTTCACCTCCGCTTCAAACTTGTCCTCTCAGGTAATTCCTCCACCTCCTGGCACTGTATTTTGGTGTCTGATATATTGGAAGCTTTGGATAATTGATCTGCATTTCGTCCACTAGTTACATTGTTTCTTCACATATCTTACTTGTATTTTGTGTTTTATATAAAGACCTTTATTCTGTTTAACTTTTTTTTTTTATTTGTGTGAAGCTTTTTTTAGTCTTTTATTATATTAGTTTTTAGTTTCCCTTTTCATTTCTCTTTCATGCAGGGGACCCTCTTATGGTTGTCGGGGGAAAGTTGTCCTTGCTTTTGAAGAGAACGGATCCTCAAAAATAGGGGTGAGATTTGACAAATCAATCCCAGACGGTAACGATCTAGGTGGCCTTTGTGAAGAAGATCATGGCTTCTTTTGTTCTGGTTATTCTTCCCTACTTGTTTCCCCTTTTTGGGTCCCATTTCTAATATTTTATTATATTATGCCAAGAACTCTGCGTTTAATATGATTGTTCTAAATTGGCATCCCAGCTAATCATCTACTTCGCTTGGATGGTCCTGGAGGCGATGATACTGATAAGCTTGCTATTGATGAAGTTTTTGAGGTACTCATTGCCCTAAACTGCTTGGAGCTATGTGGGTGCATGTGTTTTTGTTTTCTATTTTTTATTTGTTTTTTTCTTCCCTCACTCTCTATTGGTATTCACATGAGCAAATCACTACAATATTGGCCTTTTAGGTTGTCTCAAATGAGAGTAAAAACAGCCCGCTAATATTGTTTGTCAAAGACATAGAAAAGGCAATGGTTGGACACTCAGATGCTTACTCTATTCTAAAGGGGAGGCTTGAAAATTTGCCAGGAAATGTTGTTGTTATTGGCTCCCACACCCATATGGATAATCGGAAAGAAAAGGTGAGCAGAGCATTTTTCCTGCCCCCCCCCCCAATTTCTTTAAGAATATGTTTGGCTAATTTAATGAAATTAATATATATATATATGTCTGGCTAGTTTTATTTTTTTCCCCCTACCTAACTGTACTTTTTTCAGTCCCATCCTGGTGGTCTTCTATTTACCAAGTTTGGAAGCAACCAAACAGCGTTGCTTGATCTGGCTTTCCCGGTATGTTATTTCATCTTCTTCTTTGTTGTATGCATCGATGTGGCATTAGGTTTGACAACCTCCTCCTCCTTTCTTTTTCTTTTCATTTTTTGTTTTAAATTTAAATATTTATATTTTTAAATAAAAAACAAAAACAGTTGTGGTATTTCTTCTCCTTATAGGAATTCATCTGTAAGTATCACGTTTCTGTATTCAGGATAATTTTGGCAGATTGCATGATAGGAACAAAGAAACACCAAAAGCGACAAAGCAACTTAGTCGACTCTTTCCTAACAAAGTGACCATATTACCTCCGCAGGTACCGTGATCTTATTGCTGGTTCTGTGGTCTTGCTGATTCTATGTATCAAATTCAGCACATGATTGTTTTGTATTTTTATTTTTTTGGTGAATGTTGTTAGGAGGAGGCCTTACTTTCAGTGTGGAAGCAACAATTGGAACGTGATACTGAAACTCTGAAAACACAGGCAAATATTGTCAGCATTCGCCTAGTGAGTGCTTGATGACCATCTTGTTTCTAAATGCTTTTTTTTCTTCTGGTAAAAATACCCTTTTGTTTCCATAGCCATATGGTTCACCATAAAAAACACCCATGCTTTCATATTATATACTTTTCCTTTTCATTCTAGGTATGCAGTGTGTATGCACTATCTCCCTACCCCTTTTACTTTAGTTAATCGTGTTCACAAATTACCTTAGAATGGTGGTATATTAACCCTGACTAAGTTCGTGTTAAGTGGTATTTCGATGTATTATCTTTAGTTGTTTAGGCCCTTAGCTTGGTGTGTAAGAGTATTGAAAAGTACATGAGAGATTTCCTTTTGAAGGGGGAGGGGGAGGGGGAGGGTCGTGGCTCCCATCTGGTTAATTGGGAGTTTGTGGGGCAACCTGTGAGTCAGGGAGGATTAGGGATCGATAATATTATAATCTGGAAAAAAGCTTTGTTGACAAAGTGGCTTTGGCGCTTTTATCTAGAATCCGATTCTCTTTGGCATAGGATTGTTGTGAGCAAGCATGGCCCCCATCCTTTTGAGTGGACGACTTTAGGGGTTAAAGGCACTTTCTGAAATCTTTGAAAGGATATCTCTTTCGAGCTTCCTTTTTTTCTTGGTTTTCTTGCTGTTTTGTGGGGGATGGCAAGGATACTTTTTTTTGAGAGGATCAGTGGGTGGGGGAGAATTCCTTCTGTCCGCTTTTTCTGCATCTGTATCATTTATCCTTTTCCAAAAATTGCACTATCTCAGACATTTTGGTGAGATGAGAATTTTGTGTCTCTCTTTTGGGTTCTGTCGTAATTTTACCAATAGGGAAACGACAAAGGTGGAGGGGTGCTCGTTTAGAGAGGGGAGAAGAGTTGTTCATGTTAAATCCTAATCCTAGTCGGGCTTCTTCTGTAAGTCTGTTTAGTCTGTTGTTGGATCCTGCTCCCCTGAAACAGTTGGTTTTTGATTTGGCGTGGAGGACTAAGGTTCCTAAGAAAGTTAGGTTCTTTATCTGGCAAGTCTTGCTCGATCGAGTTAATACTGTTGATAGGCTTGTTAAGAGAAGAACTTCGCTTGTCGGGCCTTTTTGATTAGATATCATGTGTCTCTTTGGGCTTCGATTTCGAAGAACTTTTGTAACTATTCTATTGACAATATTTTACTTAGTTCGTCCCTCTTTTTGTAAGTGGGTTGGCTTGGTGGGCTGGTTTTTTGTATGCCCGTGTCTTTCTTTCATTTCTATCTCAATAAAAGTTCTTGATTTCATAAAAAAAATTATTATTTTGTAATATCATATAATATATATTATCTATTACATATTTTAGTTTAGCAAAAATGTTGAGTTTATAACGTGAAATACTATATTTGATAATGTTTTTATTTTCTTTTAAAATTTCAAATTCAAAATCTGAATACATTGAAAACATGAAAATCTTGTTTTTAGAGTTTGCACTGTTTGGAACACAGGATCCGAAAATAGTTTTCGAAAACAGAATCCGGATTTTTTTACTGAACTCGATGAATCTGAAAACATATAGTAGAATTTGAGTTGTTTCTTCTTTCATTTTTTTCAATGAATGCTCAGTTTCTCATAGGAGAAAAATGGGCAAAACTAGGGAATCAAGATGGTGAAAAGGAGATTGATTGATGGGATAGGCGTTCCAATTTGGCTTGCAGTGAGAGGAAACTTATATCTAGTCCAGTTGATATCACCTTTAGGGGCTTAGACCTTTTCAAGTTTTTTGAAGCCTCCAGTTTGGACAGTGCGTTTGGTGGACTGATTTCATTTTTCTTTAGGGGAGGAACCTGTATTTTCATTGGGAAATGAACAACTATGGATACTTGTATTAATCTAAGCTGATGTTAACTCAAGAGGTTTCTAGGATCCCGTTTGGTTGTAGCATGTATGCCTTCTGTGGCCTCTCCCGTTGTAAGTTCCACATGCGCATAGTTTAAGGCACAAGGATGTGCTCATGAAGGACATGAATGTGGAAATAGTGAAATGCAACATGCAACTTCTTCCCTATTATATTGGTGGTCTTGTTTCAATTGAGGATTTTGTTTTTTTCATGATGTGGAGTCATAATGGCAGGGAAGCCTCCCCATGAATATATCGCTTTAAAACCCATCTTGATTCTATTGGAGATAGGTCGTTATGCTTATAACTAGATGTTGGCCCTTTTGAAGTGTAGAGAGTTGATATTATAAAAAGAGAGAATTAATTGTCTGGATGTACTATTTCTTTTCTTTCCTTTCCCTTATATAATTGGATATTTCATGCTAATTGTTTCCCCTTATCTTATTCATGTATTTGATGTACTTTCAGGTTCTGAATCGAATTGGTTTGGATTGCTCTAACCTCAACACTCTCTGCATTAAAGATCAAGCACTAACAATTGAAAGTTCGTAGTGAGATTTTTTTTTGTAATTTTTTTACTATGGTTTCTGGGTGCAACTGAAAAGTTAAAACTGATCCTGCATTTATCTTAACAGCCGTTGAGAAAGTTGTAGGCTGGGCTTTGAGTCATCATTTCATGCATTTTTCTGATGTGTTGGTTAAGGATGCTAAACTCATAATTTCTACAGAGAGGTTGTCTACTTTTCCTTGGCCGCAGCAAATTTAATATTAGGAAAAATTATGTATTATGTTTATGTGTTCATAGTGGCTTGGTGTGTTTTATACTGCAGCATTGAGTATGGGTTGAATATTTTACATGGTCTTCAGAGTGAGAACAAGAGCTTGAAGAAGTCACTCAGGGTAATCTTGTAGAACATTGGATTTTCAAAAGAATGAATTTTGCTTTCCTTTGTCTTTTGGTCTGAAATTGTAGTGTGGTTGAATAATTGTAGGATGTGGTCACTGAGAATGAATTCGAAAAGAAACTTCTTGTCGATGTTATTCCGCCTGGTGACATCGGTGTTACATTTGAAGACATTGGTGCTTTAGAAAATGTGAAGGACACTTTGAAGGAGTTGGTGATGCTTCCCCTACAGAGGCCTGAATTGTTTTGCAAAGGGCAGCTAACTAAGGTTTGCACTTCTTACATGTCGTTACTTGTTTTCTATAGATGTATACTAGATTTTTCTGATCATACTTGTGCCTGGGCTATATATATATATAAAGATTGAGATTTTATTTACCCATTTTGAAATCTTCCATACCCATTATGAAATTTTATTACTTTTAACCTTTATTTCTTATAAACTTAAAGATGTATTTAGAAAAATTTTCTATACCATCAAAACCAATTAGAGCGTGTTTGATGCGCAGAGTTGACTTGTGTTCGGGTTGAGTTGGTTTAATGTGTCTTTTGTATGGGGTGCAGAGTGGAGTTACTAAATTGGTGTCTCCAGTGTAGGTTTTTGTAACCTATAGAAGTATGCTTTTTTGCTGCCTGTTTTTGTTTGCTTTAACTTTCTTTCTTTTAACCATTTGACTACACCTATATTTTCTCCAATTTTCAACACTTAATCGAGATATTAACTACTTTTCATATATTTTATGATTTTATGCATGTAGCCGTTGTACTTGAGGTATACAAAATACTATTTTCTCATAAGATCAACAAACTTACAACATTCTTTCACATTTGCGGAATGTATGTGTGCATCGTGCAAAATAATAAGCATGTCATTAACGGGTTTCAGTTTTTTATGGCATTTTGTGTCAAATTGTAGGTTAGGTTTATTGTATATGTATGTTGGTTGGTTTAGAACATTTGTATGTGCCACTATTCATAAACATGACATAGGAAGTTTTAACATCATCTCCTCCACAATTGAGAATGTATGTTTGAAAATATGCTTCTATTTATCCTGTGAAAAAATGCATCTCACTTGTTTTTTTTTTCGGGTAACTACATGTAATATGGGATTAAAAAGAACCAATGTTCGTTTTAGCATGCCATTGAATCTTCTTTTAATTTAACATAAAGATAAACTTGAATTAGGGCCACTCAGATTACTCCGATACTAGTATTTAATCTATATAAATATTACTCTGACAGCCATGCAAAGGAATTTTGCTTTTTGGTCCACCTGGTACTGGAAAAACAATGCTTGCTAAAGCTGTTGCAACTGAGGCTGGTGCAAATTTTATCAACATTTCCATGTCAAGCATTACTTCTAAGGTACCAATATGCTATTTCTTTTGACAGGGGAAAAAGGTCCTTCATTTGCTATATTGTCCCCTTAGAAGTGTAAAAGAGGCAAAGGCAAACCCACCGCCCCACCTACACCCACCCACCCGTTATGTATATTTTTTAATAAAATAAAATGAACGAAATAATATGATTCCCTGGGGCAGAAATAGGGGGAAACCTAAGGATTGGAATGACTCGTGTTTCTCATCTCATTTTAAGAAAAAATCTATCATTAAATTTTTTTTTATTGCACATCAACCTGGCAACATCATCTGTTAATATTTTTGCTGTCTTTGTGTTTGTTTTGCAGTGGTTTGGTGAGGGTGAAAAATACGTAAAGGCAGTGTTTTCTCTTGCAAGTAAAATTGCTCCAAGTGTTGTGTTTGTTGACGAGGTCGGTTAAGGAAATTATGGTTACATTACACTAACATGTATATTTCATAGGAATTTCTTTGTTATTATTGTTGCATTCTTCTGTTATAGTTCTCTTCAAACACGAATATATTGCTGCTGCTGTAGGTTGATAGCATGTTAGGAAGACGTGAAAATCCAGGAGAACATGAGGCTATGCGCAAAATGAAAAATGAATTTATGGTGAATTGGGATGGGTTGCGAACAAAGGATAAAGAACGTGTACTGGTACTTGCTGCCACCAATAGGCCGTTTGATCTTGATGAGGCTGTGATTAGGAGACTTCCTCGGAGGTACATCTGTGTAATGCTGGTATATTTACTTAAAGCATCAATCTCTTTCTGATCTCAAGTATGTGACTGTTCTCTGTAGATTGATGGTTAACTTGCCAGATGCCCCAAATAGAGAAAAGATTTTGAGAGTTATACTGGCCAAAGAAGAATTGGCCGCTGACATTGATTTAGAGGCAATTGCAAATATGACTGATGGGTATTCTGGAAGTGATTTGAAGGTTATCTTTCTTGTTCAAGCTTTCAAGTTTCCTCGACCTCCTAGTTGTATAAAAAAGTTGGAAAGAATGCTCATCTTACCATGTCTGATTGCAGAATCTGTGTGTAACCGCAGCACACTGCCCCATCAGAGAAATTTTGGATAAGGAGAAAAAGGTTGGTCTATCATTCTGTTATCCTAGATACAATCGTTGATTGTTTCTTACTTTGCTTCTGCCAGTATTTAAGCATCTTCTAGTTTTGAATATTGTCTTCGAGTTAAACTGTGATATTACTTTTTGCGTACATGTATTTTAAATACTAATTTGGATATTTTCAGTCGAATTTCCACTATGATGTTTGAAGAGTAAATGGTCATGTTCAGTTGTGGAACAAAATGTTATGTTGGAATGATGATATCATTTCTCTTGGTCCTTCACTAGAAGGTCCTAGGTTGTCATTAGAAAAATCAAATTCAGCAAGGCAGCACTGAAGCTATAGTGCAGAGAAATCTTTTTTTTTTTTTTTTTTTGATAAGAAACAAACACTTCATTGGTAAAATGAAATAAGGCGAAACCCCAAGGACCTAAAGGTGATTACAAAAAGAGCACCAATTGGCAACTAAGACCGAGAAGCTAAAGTTCTAAAAGGGTGCCCAATTTTGCACCAATAAAAAGCCATGGACAAAACAATGTCAAAAAAAGAACTAGACACCTATTACGCTCGCCCCATAAGGTCCAAAAGAAAGCCCAAAGAACGGCCAGCCAAATAACCTTCTTACAACCATTAAATGGGTGGCACCATAAGAGAGTTGAGGATGTTCGAAATGTCATTGGACAAAACAGTAGACCAACCAAAGCAAAGAGATCCCAAAATTGTCGAGCGAAAAGACAATGAATAAAAAGATGAGCAGGACAGTCGCCATTAGCACAGCACATAATACACCAAGAAGGAGAAAGAGACATGTAAGGCATACAAGAGACGATCAGCAGTGTTATATAGTGCAGAGAGATCTTTGGGGTATATCTGAATAAACCCTGTCAGTAAAGTGAAAGAAAGGAATTGATAATATAGCCAGGAAATTGTCTTATCTCTAATGAGCGTCTACAAGGTTGTAGTTCAGGCTTCAGTTGAAACAAGTGCGGAAGTGGATGGAATAGAGATCAAGATTAAATGGCTGGAAGCTGGAGGAAGTTGAGGAAGAGGCAATGAGCCCTTAACTACTGATGTCCCCCATTAGTGAAAAGTATAAGAGTTGGTTGGAAGAGTCATTTTGAGCACCATGTAGAGCTTTGTTAGAAACCTTGACCCTGAAGTGCCCTATAAACTTCTAATAGATATCCAAAGCAGGTGGGAATTTAAGTTGAGTTATCCCTAGGTTTCATCTGCTCCTTTATGGACTTGGTTCTTTAAGAATTTTAAGGCTGTGTTGGCTCGTAATTTGTGGGTGGTGGTGGTGGGGTGTTACATGTTTGAGGAGGTGCTCTTGAATCCTTGCTTCCACGATAAAGGGAGGGCTTTGTGGCAGTCTTGTTTTTTTTTGTTTTGGTTGTGATGTGGGTATTTGGTTTGTGAGAGGAATGGTAGTATTTTTCAAATGGTGGTAGGATACTTGGGATTTTATTAGGTTTAATTCTTCTTAATGTCTTTTGAAGTAAATTTATTATTTCTCAACTCCCCAAAAAGAACAGCTCAAAACAGTGAGTTTAGCTATTCAGACCTATATGCCTTGGCAGTAGCATATCTAAAATATCTACAATTCAAAGTATTAAAGGACATTTTCCCTTCTACAATTTTTGGCCCATGTCTAAACTATCTACAATTGAATGGTTTAGCTACTCCATGCTGGCGCATTATGCTAAATCATTACTCACTAGTTCAAGCAATTTGCTACTGCTACACACGATCAATGAATGGTGGGGTCCGTAGACTAGTCTACAGATTGGGATCATCTTTTCCCAATGAACAAAGATTTCATTCAGGGTGACTCTGCTACACTATTGTTGTGGGTTTAGGAAAATAGAAACAGGTATGTGGCAGTTTTCTTAATATAATCATAGCTTTCCCAGGAAGGCTAATCTAGGTAGTATTGATGGCCGTATGTATCCTCTAACTGGCTAGTTATTGTAATTGATGAGTGGTCATTTTTGGTTTAGGTTTAGGAAGGCACTGAATAGTGGAAGGAGAGATGGTTGTTCTTGTTGTTCCCAAAAACGGCCTTTTACTTGACGAATCAAATGAAAGTAGTCAGACCTCTTTTTGGCTGTGTTTGTCCTGTTTGTAAATGCTTTTATGCTCACAATTGCTGGTCTCATCTCAGATGGGTCTTCAGCGATATGTCTCCGAGTCTTATATAGAATTCCTTAATCCTTTGTTTATCAGTAAAGAACTAGAGATAGAATTTCGTGGAGTCATGCCCATACGAGCTTCTATGGTTTCCTTATGATAGAAAGAGAAAGCTTATTTGAAGAAGTAAATGGGAACTGAAGGTCCATTTAACATTTTGTGCTTCTTACATTTAAATAATTGCAGCCATTCTTTTATGTCGATCAACAAGCACTTTTGATAGAAGAATGTAGGACATTCTATTTTTATGGATTTATAAATGAGTTCTGTTCATAAATTACAGGAAAGAGTCTCTGCTTTGACCGACAACAAACCGTTACCTGCACTATATAGCAGCACCGACGTTCGCTCTTTAAAAATGGAGGACTTTAGATTTGCACATGAGCAGGTTAGTTTTCGTGGCTCTGAATTATTTATTTATTTTTTGGATGTGAATGCTATTGATGATACATATAAGGGATTCCTTTGAAAGGGGCCTGCAGAGTTTTTAAATTTGGACGACTACAAAGTTCTTGCCTTTATGTTCTGAAATCCTTCTTTAGTTTTATTTGTTACAGTGAGATTACATGTATTATTTGCAAATTTCTTTTCCAGTCTTTATTCATGTTGTGGTAGAATGAGAATGTTCGAACCCGAGCTAACCCAACACAAATGTTTCCTAATGAGGTTAGGTCGGGATGGGTCTGCCATCTAGTTAGAGCTCAACAAATTTCCAATTTGAAAAGTTGAATTTCTATGCCCTCTTACTCAATTCAACTTCTTAAACACCCTTAATTGCCACAAATTCTTTCCCTTAAATTTCTCTTCCACAATAAGATGGGGTCTTTGGATAGCATCATAAGTTTCCAAACAACTCTATAGACTATGATTGAATGACTTGTGATGTTTTCTTGTTTGTTTCGTTTTTTTATATCTTTAATATTTATTAGTCTTATTTGTTACATGACCTTCATTACTCACTTTATCACTAGGTGTGTGCGAGTGTCTCATCGGAGTCGACAAACATGAACGAGCTCCTACAATGGAACGAGCTCTATGGAGAAGGTGGATCGAGGAAGAAGATGTCTTTGAGCTACTTCATGTAGAGGTGATTGTATGATTGTATCTTTGTATAGAGTTTCTTGCCCTTTTCTTTTTTCATTTCTTTGATTTCCAAATTCGTCCCCACCACTTGAAAAGAGTAGAAGATCGGGGAAATCAATGTGTGGAAATCCATCCTCTGACCCCTGGCCCTCCTCCCCGTCCCCCACACCACCCCACCCTCCATTCCTTTTGTTGTATCATATATAGTTTTTTCTTACCCTCATTTATTTAATTCTCTATGCTTTTGTAGGAATTTTATAATTTCCTTAGGTAATTTGACCAAAACCTTTTTCCATCTTTTTCTGTAGCTCTTCTGGTTAACCTGGTAAAATTCAGTATGTATACATATATATAATTATGTATGTTGTACTAATTAATGAAATCAATAAGTCCCATTTTTGTAACATGGTTTCTTTCTTGATTGTATCATACTGTGCACAATTTGTTGCAGTTCTTTAGATAATTTCTTCACTACATTCATGGTAGATAAATCAGTACTCTGCTCCACTTTTTATTTTTTATTTTTATTATTTTCTTGATCTCGAGCACAGTTGTACAACCAGAGTTCACTAGTAAATTTTTTCCCTTTTCTGTTTGATATCCGTGAGTGTCCGTCCAGACCATCTTACACGCACTTCAACTAATCTCACGAGACAACCCGTTCGACTTTACCACATTTGTGTCACCAAGTTTGTATTTTACTTTTTATTATTATTATGATGGATGATGTTTATATCACTTTAGATTATGTGTTTTAGCAGGGTACCTTGATGTTCTATTTTTCTTTTACTATTTGCTGGATTATTTTTATTTGTAATGATGCACATTCTACCATATATTGAGAATTTGACTGAAAATTAACCTCAATCCAAGAGGTATGTACATATATTTACATGTTTTCTTTTTTTGGTTAAAATGATTAGTTGCTCGAAACACCATTTTAGTTTCTCAGTACTTTTGGAAATTTCCTGTATTTTTTGTTTTTAAGCTTAGTCTTCATATTTTTCCTTTTAATTTCATAAATCTTAATATTGGTTTGTATCTTGTTGAAACTCTAATTTTGTTGGCTTGGTTAAACATCCTTGTTTCTTCCAGGAATTCATTTTTCCCTTTAATAATAAAGATAACATGTACACACACACTATTTGTTTTAAAGCATAAATTTGCTTGATTTGGTTCAACACGTATGCTAATGGTACATTTTCAAAAATAGCAAAACATTATATTTATAACCACAATTCATTAAATTCTCCCCAACTTGTTTGTTGGTCTTTTTTCTCTCTATATTTTAAAAATAATTTCAATTAATTTTTTCAATGTTTAGCCATAAAAAACAAATCAATTGAACTTTAATATCAATTATAAACCCTCTAAATGGATATTGATTTGGTAATCTTGTTACCTTAAATAAAATGGATGATTCATTATAGCATTTATATTTGAAACAAGAAAGTGCTAAATTCTAAATCCCTCTCCATTTCATTCCCTTCTATTTCAATTGCCATATAGGTTAATGTACTCTAATTGGAAATTATATGAAATAAGTTAATGAAGGGACACGTTCATTCACTATAATAAATACATGATCATATGCATTATTGTTGGTCGTCAATAGGGTGCAATTATAGTTGTCATTGAGATGGAGAGAGAGATTGAACCCAAGGATAGTATAATTTTTGAGTTATATTAGATGTCAATATGAACTTAGGACACACATACTATAATTGTTGTGTGTAGTTGAACTCAAAGAAAAAATAGAAAAAATAGTTGTACTGTTACTTTTTTTTCTCTTGAAGTTGGAGGGTAAAATCTGACCACTTTTATTTATTGTAATGATTATTGAAATTAATGAAAAATAAACCTAAGAAATAGTGGGTCCATATGAGACATTTAAAGTTAGGGAATAGCAATAAGCCATCTCATTTGTATTTGTCTTCACATGGAGAATAACACATATCAATTTCTACCTTTGAGTGTTTCACTTGCTTACAGAAGTAAATTGTCATCTTCATTCTTCATTAATACAGCCAAAACAAAGTTTTCTTTCGTCTCTTTTTGTTTTGTTTTTTTGTTTAGAAATTGACAATAATCTTGAAATTTTGAATTTTAGGTCTATCAACTTGGAAGTTTGTGTCGGTTTAGTATCTAAACTTCAAATTTACAAATTTATACTATGAACTACTAAAGGTTTTAAAATTCATCATTCTACAAAAACACAAAATTGAAGTTTAAGGATCCATTCAACATAAAATTCAAATTTATACTTAAGAAGTCAATCCATTTTTAAAATTGTCAGATATAAATTTCTTGATTTGTTATAAAACTTTAAGAGGTTTGAAAATAAAAATGGAGTGGTTTTGAATGAACTTGAGAAGAAATTGAAGTAGAACTTGTAAATATGATGAAAATTACCCATTTAGGAAAAGGAGGGGTATTTATGGTCATTTAGCCATGAAGACGCACGTGCCAATCACACAAAGCGGGAAATGTAAGGACAGTTATAAAAGCCCATCTGTCTTCATGATTTCTACTGTTTCTTCTTCGCTTAAGCACAATTTGCTTCGATTTTGAATATTCAATCACTTTCTCGAATTTCTTCATCTTTGACTACCAAAAACAACTTATCAAATCCATTTTTCCTTCACAAATTCTCTCCAATCTCTTGCATTCCCGTCATGGAAGTTTTGTTCCACTCTTCAGATTTCCTTCTCCCTTCTCCTTCTTCGTCTTCTTCTTCTTCTTCTCTGCCCGACCACCGCCGTTCTTCAACCTACGCCCTCGTTCTGCTCAATCAACGCCTCCCCAAATTCACTCCCTTGCTCTGGAAGCACGGTTAATCTACGAATCCCTTTTTTGGTTCTGGGTTTTTATTTTTGAGGGGCTTTGATGAATTTCTTTTGTGTTGATATGGTTTTATTTGTATTGTTGTTGTTGTAGAGCAGCACAACTTCGTTTGTGTGCCGATGGAGGCGCCAATCGTGTATTTGATGAATTGCCTTTGATGTTTCCTCATCTAGATGCTTTGGATGTTCGTAATAGGTTTGGTTTGCTAGTGTCTTTGTCTTCTATTTTGATTTAGTATGCATTTCTTCCATTATTGGTTTGCATTTCTTCCATTATTGGTTTATTTTTTTTAATGTGATTTAGTTTCTCTCTTTAGTAATGGAGTTTTGTGCCTAGGGGTTTTTGTTATCTGCTTGTTCTGGAAATTTAGATGGTTAATGCAAGACACCTTTTTAGAGAGACGGATTATTGATGTTAGGGACCATACCCTGGCTATTAATGTACAGTCGTAATTACTTCCGACTGCTATGTTATGACTAACTTTTTTTTGGAATCAACTAGGATTAAGAAACTATTTCATTCATTGAATGAAATGAATGTATTTAGAATTTTGTGTTTGGATGGTAATAAAAAAAGAAAAGAAAGATAAGAAGTTACTAATATAGACTTTTAATTATGATTTCTTAACTGAAATTAGAATATGACAAGGTTAAATAAGCAATTTACCTCAAAACCTTATGACATCATGCAAACCCCGACTATTTTAGTGAAGAATATTTTTTTACATAAAAACGAGATGTGAAATCATTCTCTTTGTTGCAGTAACAAACAACGAAAATTGTTTGAAATCCCTCAAAAATGTGAGATTCCCATGAAATTTATCTTGGGGTTTATTATTCATTTTTTGGTTATATTTTCTTCTATTTCAAACGTTAACTGTTTCTTTTTATGTTACATACTTTATAGCTTTTCTTTTTCTTATTTTGGTCAGTTCTTTCCTTTACCGTTTTTGGAATTTTTTTGGTTATATTTCCCATTGGCTAGCTGGCTGGATGAAGAAGATATTTAAAGCTATTTTGTTGGCTTTTGACGTCTACATATCATTCTATGGCATTTCCTGATGGTTGATATTATTGTTTTAAAATGAATAAACTATTCTAGAATTATATCTTGTACTTTGATGTCCTTGACTGTGCTTTGATTCTATCTATTTGTTTCTTTTTTTCTTTTTTAATTGCCAGCTACAAGCCAGATGTTATTAGAGGAGACATGGATTCAATTCGGACAGAAGTACTAGAATTTTATGCTATGCAAGTATGTTATTCTGTCCTTCTCTCCCTAGAAAGAGTTCAGGATTTTATAAGAACCGTCTGGTTTTCTACTTTTTGTCTTTGACAACTGTGTGCTTTTCTTCACCCAATTTCTTTGATATAGTTTTCATCATTCTTTTGGAAATTTGATTCTTAACCAAATTTTAAAAAAAAAAAAAAAAATTAAAGAACTACTTTTTTATTTATTTTTTTATTTTTTTAAAAAAATTTGTGAAGTAGTTTTTATAAGCTTAATTTTTTAAATGAAAAAACCACAACCAAATATCAAGCGCTTTCGAACAGGTCTTTAACATTTCTTGTCTGTTTTGAGACCATGGGTAGTTCTCAATTCTCATTCTGCAACAGGACTAGCCCACTGATTCTTTCTACATCTTGTGTGTAATTTTTCATTTTTATGTGTTGATGACATTCACTGACAGTACATGTTATCATGTGTGCATTATTGGCTCACATATCCATATTCACATGGTGTAGGGAACCAAAATATTTGATGAATCTGAAGATCAGGATACCACAGATCTTCATAAATGTGTTGCATATATTCTTCAATCTATTCCAAATCAGGAGTCTAATGTAAGTCGGATCATGATCTAAATCTTAAGTAGCTTTTTGATTAAATTAGGACTTCATTTCATTGTTTGCATTCAATGATTCAATTACTGCACTTTTTCTCTGCTCTGGCTTTTCAGATTGGCATTATAATGTTGAGCTACTCATTTTCAGCTGTGTATACTTGTTGCTGGAGCTCTGGGTGGACGGTTTGATCATGAGATAGGAAACATTAATGTTCTATGCCGTTTCTCAACCACTCGCATAATCCTTCTGTCTGATGATTGTCTTATTCATCTTCTGCCAAGGACTCATCGCCATGAAATCCTTGTTTATTCATCTGTAGAGGGGCCACATTGCGGTCTCATTCCGATTGGGATGCCCTCTGGTAGCACGACAACCACTGGTCTTGAATGGGATTTGAGTAAGTACTGTCAATATCCTACGTTCAAGTTGTTACCATCACCATGAATGGCTAGCTGTGTCGTGTTTTTAAGCAACTTTGAGCTGCAAATTAGCTAACATAGTATGAACCAGCAGTTTTATTCCTCTTGCTATGAAATCATTCTTAGCTTCGTTTCTCAAAAGCAACTTCATTGGGAAGACGCATGAGTTAACCCAATTTCCTTAGATTTTCCAGGAACTCCAAAACCAACAATTTCAATTAAATCTAAGTTTTTTTATCTTATGATATTTTGTAGAGAACATAACTCGGTATTTATTTACTTTTTGTTTTTGTACAACAAAGTGGGGGTATATCAAACCTCCAACCGACCCTGAGAAGATGGTTGTTGGGAAAATAATTCAAATATAATCTCGTTGATGAAATTTTCCCTTATAGATATCAATTACATTGTTCTCTCCCTAGGTGATTCTACTTTGGCATGATATTTTATTGAACTGTAGTCTGTAGCTTACAAGATAAGGAAATATTTGGAATCTAAGTTAGGGATGTCCTTAAATTCACCTCGACTAACTGAAAATTTGGGACACTGTTTTCTTTTTCAATTGGAACTCTGCTGTTTCTGAACTGTTTATTCTCCAGTGGGAAGGTTTTTTGTAATGGAATACTGAATTCTAATGTATTCTGTTAACTTTATGGTATTATTAATGTGTATTCCAGGTGACACAGAGATGAAGTTTGGGGGTCTAATTAGCACATCAAATATAGTTAAAGAAGAGAAGGTAACAGTGCAATCTGACTCCGATCTTCTCTGGACGATCTCATTAAAAAGCCAAAATTAGCAAAAGCTTCAATTAATTTTCAGCTTTAGGTAATGGAATCGTCTTTCTCCATTTGAAATAAGTTCCCCCCTTCACATCTCTAGTAGATTTTATAGTATTTGAGTTTCAACTAGATTCATATTGCATGTACTTAAATTTCATTTTTATGTTAGTAGGAAGCGTATTTGCAAATGGGTAAAGTTTCTTTTTATCTCCTTATGATTTTGGAGGTCAGTGCCAATATATATGTATGTCAATTGTATTTTGTAACACTTAATAATACTCCCTTTATTGGTTGAGAGCTAAAGTATACTTTATCGGCAACGACATTTGATTTGTATACTCTTTTAAATTTTTTTCTTAACGAAAATTGCGACTACGGTGACTGAGAAATGAAGACAAGAAGTACCTGTGAAGAAGTTATTATTGATGTCAATAATATTGGTTGTTTGAAAATTCATATATGTGTGTGTGTTGTTGGCATGTCTACAAGTTAATTTCGTAGTTGAGGAGGCATCGAACTTATCTTAAAACTTTTGATTCTTTTGATAATCGGGTTGGACTCTCCTGCTAGGATGTGTCAACTAATGATACTTTGGACATTTTTTAAAAAAAATTGTTCCATTGGAAGAAACAAAGTGAGACTTTAGCATCAACTTCGTCAACAATGGTGTATCAATTGGTTAAGACAATAACAATTCATTAATCTCGCAAGCCATGTATAATTATGGTACTTAACGTATATTTCTTTTCTTTTATTGAGATCAAATGTTCGTGTACTTAAAAAATATATATATATTTGAAACATTATATTACCTTTAAGTTATTAAAAATAGCTATAGAAAAGGTTTGTAATGAGATTAGTTTTACAGCTTTGTGTCCATAGTAAAAATGTAAATGGGTGTTCAAACTTTTAAATTTGTATCAAATAGTTTTTTTGACCTTATAGAGTTTTTAATCTATTTTTTGAACTTTTAATTTATTTCCATCGTGTTTTATGAAAAGTCTTCAATACATCTTTTTGAATTTTCAATCTTATGTTTAATAAATTTCTAATTTTTTTATTAAAAAAACTTTAATGTCTCATGGACTTATTTGATACAATATAATATATTTGGACCTACACACAAATATACTTTGAACATATGGTAAATATGAGCGTGGTATTGTAATGTGATTTAAAATTCATGTTTGGATTGAAAGTTTTTTTTTTTTTTTTTTTTTTTTTCAAAACCACGTTTCATTTTCATAGTTTTTAATCTAACCCTCCTTTCACCTCCTTTATAATCTCATTTTTGCTTTGTCTTTTTCAACACTCATGATTATTAGTAATCTAGTTACATTTTAGCTTTCTTAATCGTCTAAATAAGACAAAGTTGAATGGTTATTAAATATAAAATTGAAAGTTTAATAATTAAGAACTAATTTGAAACATAAACATTAGATTAAACACTTATATTTATCTAATATAATTACCATTAAAAATATAAAGAAAGAAAGAAAGAAAGAGAAAAGGGGCGAAGTGAGTGAGGAGGAGTTGGAGACCAAAGCTGAAGCCTCGTTCCCTCGCAGTTCTTCCTTGTGGCGCCAAAATCCATCATCTTCATCCTTGAGTAAGGGTTTTCACACTATTGATGCAACCATTATTTCTGGCATTACAATGGAGGTCGGACTTGCTGTCGATTCCCCTACCATTAAGCCCATTAACAAAGGTATCGTCCACCGAATTTGCGCTGGCCAAGTTATTCTTGACCTTTCTTCCGCCGTCAAGGAGTTAGTCGAGAACAGCTTGGACGCTGGAGCCACTAGCATCGAGATTTCCTTGAAAGATTATGGAGAAGAATGGTTCCAGGTTATCGATAATGGGTCCGGCATTTCTCCCACCAATTTCAGGGTATTTCTCTGAGTTCTCATTAACTAAAGCTTTTTTTCTTTTTCTTTTTCTTTTTTCTTTGTTCGTAATTTCACCGGTTCCCTCTGTGGAAATGAAAAATGACAAATTTGTGGCTTAACTCCTGTTGACCCTCGATCATTGATACGTTAGAAGGAATTCATTTTTAACCCAGTTTATTTTTTACGCTTTATGAATATGGAATTTCTTATTGGTTGATACTATTTTGCATTCTTTACAGGAATCTGCTTTCCACTATGTTTGATGTGTTTATTTTTTAAATGTCGCAGGTTCTTACTCTTAAGCATCATACGTCGAAATTGTCTGATTTTCCTGATCTTCAATCTTTAACTACCTATGGTTTCAGAGGAGAGGCATTGAGTTCTCTTTGTTCTCTTGGGACTTTGACCGTTGAAACTAAGACAAAGAATGAGTCTGTTGCAACCCACTTAACTTTTGATCATTCAGGACTACTAGTTGCTGAGAAGAAAACTGCACGCCAAGTTGGAACCACTGTCATGGTTAAGAAGTTATTCTCCAATTTACCTGTGCGCAGCAAAGAGTTCAGTCGTAATATTCGAAAGGAATATGGCAAGCTCATTTCATTATTGAATGTAAATTTTCTCTGTTGTATGTACATTCTATCATTAGTGGGTTAAGTAGGATGTTAAGTAGGCTGTTAGGAGATGCCAAACATGGGCTGTAAGTATTTGCTCAAATATGGAGACACATTTTTCCCCACCTTCTAATTTTAATTTTTTGGTACTTTGAGAAATTTAACTTTACGGTAACAGGTGAAAGAATAAATTTTACATTTGGGAACTCCTATGATAATATTTGTAAGGATTTCAAGTCTCATGTCTGAAAGAAAAATGGTGTGATCATAGATGAACAGGGTGGGCCACTGTTGTTTAGTTACTATCTTATTTAACGTTAAAGAATTAATTTTACTTTGAGAACTTCTACAACGACATTGATAAGTAAGGATTTCAATTGTCATTTCAGAATTAGAAATGGCGTGATCATCATGAAGAGGGTAGGGCCTCTATTGTTTACTATCTTATGTAAATGTATTTTATATATATGAAAAGTCATCTCTCTTTTTTTTAAAAACTTTTCTGGTTAACTAATGTCTTCAATTGTTCTATTCCTCATTCCAGGCCTATGCTGTCATAGCAAGAGGAGTTAGATTTTTATGCACTAATTCTGCTGGAAAAAATGCAAAGTCTGTGGTATTCAAAACTCAAGGAAGTGGTTCCATTAAGGACAACATCATAACAGTATTTGGTATGAATACCTTCAACTGCTTGGAGTCTGTATCTATATTATTATCAGATGATTGCAAAGTTGAAGGATTTGTATCGAAAAGTGGACAGGGAAGTGGGAGGAATTTGGGAGATCGACAATTCTTTTTTGTAAATAATCGACCTGTGGATATGCCTAAAGTGAGCAAACTTGTAAATGAGTTATATAAAAGTGCAAACTCCCGGCAATATCCAATTGCAATATTGAATTTCACTCTTCCAAGTAAAGCTTGTGATGTCAACGTAACTCCTGATAAGAGAAAAATATTTTTCTCTGATGAAACTCACATTTTGCAAACATTGAGAGAGGAATTACTGAAGATCTATTCACCAACTAATGCCTGTTATTCTGTGAACAAAGTTGAAGAACCTACTGTACAAGTTGATAGCCTTGACCTGTGTTTTGATAATGGGAAATTGAGTATGTTATTGGAACATTTCTCATCTGATGGGGGTGATCTCAGAGATGCTTCTTCTCATCAGCCAAAGGCTGATGATGATGATTCTTTCAATAAAATTAAAAATGTGGAACAATCCTCACATTCTACTGAGGTGTTAAATAGTGATGGTGAGGAAAATGCAACGAGAAAGGACTTTGCTCTTAGAACGCATGGCACGAAGAAGGATGATGCTCCTTTAAACGATCATGATCAGCATAAGAGAACATATCTCAGTAACAAGAAAGGTGTACACGTTACTCCTTTCTCTCCATTTTTGTCAGTTACGGGAACAGATACAAGCCGTGTTCAATCTTCACTTGACAAGTTTGTAACTGTAAACAAGAGAAAAATTGAAACTTTGTCTGCACCACTGTCTGAAGTGCCCGTCTTAAGAAACCAATTTCTTAATAATCAATGGAAGAAAACCTGTCCCGATATCACTTCCAAGGATACAAAATGCACTAATGGAAACTGCCAGGTGTTTGATGATTTTTCAGTTGGGAATGATGAAGACAGCTCAATACAAATTAAAACAGATAGAGTCGTCAGTAAAGTTTATCTTCCACCATCCTCTGCAGACCATAGTGATGATGGAGAAGCAACAGAGGTATACAATTTTTTACATTTGTGGGGGTATGTTTGAAGCAACTGGGAGTACCATGAACCATATTGGCCATAGCTTCATCCTTTATTGATTGGAAATAAATTAATTCTCCTTTTTGAAAATTCTAAGCATCACTTCACATTATAAGTGATACCTCTTCCCTTTTGGAATACAACTCAAAATTGTTGATGCTAGAATTTTTCTGTCAGAGATAAGATTATCAGTTTCTTCAAATAATTGATGATTTGGGGTGCCCCAATTGTCCTAGAACTCCAAAGTATTTGCATGGAAACCAAGACGAGTAATTTAATATAAGCATTAAGATATTCTTCGAGACTATTAGGCATTTAGGTGTGATTCGCAACTTCCATCATGTATTTTAATCTGAGGGCAAATAGGATTGGTGCATGCTTGGTGACAAGTGACCACGTTGGTACATTTTGATATGATTACACTGTATTTTATTCATTATATTCTGTCTATCAAAAATTTGATGTCACTAAGATTTCCTGGCCCTTCATGTGGCCATTTCTCTTGTAGGAATGTACAGGGAAAGCCATAACCAAGGTGCATTCTTCTGTGATAGAATCTACTGCTTCACCCACCAAGGATCTTGCGATTATGTCTGAGGATCTCCCACTACCCAGCTGCTCAATACAACCTTCTGGTTTTCTGAAAGAAAGCTCCAGTCCTCAATTGAAGTTATGTTCAACGTTTCATTTTGACTTTCATGAGCTGAAGAAAAGAAGGTTTCAGAGGCAGTTGAGATACAAATTGAATGGCTATACATGTGAACGAAAAAAGTTGAAATGGTCTCTGAAATGCTAACATTGTTCAATAATATCCACTTTTACAGTGTACATGAGTAATAATTAACTTTTTATCCACGTTTGCAGCCACTATGCTGCTGCTACTCTGAAGCTTTCCCAACCTGATAATGAAGACAGGAAAGCAAGAGCTTTAGAGGCAGCTGCTAGGGAATTGGACAGGCTCTTCAGAAAGAAGGATTTTAGTAGAATGAAGGTCGACCCCCTTTTTTTTACGTTATCTAATGATTGTTGCAGTTGAAACTATTACTTATTGTAAGTTGCTGTTGACCATATCTTTCGGTATGGGCTTTTATGTGCAATACCTGTTTATTACAAACTTTCATGACTTACACTAGTAGGACATGCCACTGGTGACATTTGATTGCTTCCATTAATATTCTCTTCTCTGAGCCCTGATTAAAGTCTATAGCCATGTTTGGCCATAGTCTCTTTTAGGCATTCTTAAGAAAATGGGTTTTCTTATTTGGGAAGCTGAAGCCAAGATTGAAGTTGAGTAATTCCTAAAGTTAATACAATCTACGTCAATTTTGGCTTCTTGTAGGCAGAAAGGACAAAGTAGAACGTCCTTAGTATAATCAAATCAATTGTTTTCCATTGATTCTTTTTTCACTTGAAGATGAAAGGACTAATAATTACTTCTATTTTATAGGTGATTGGACAATTCAACCTTGGATTTATCATTGGGAAGTTAGATCAAGATCTGTTTATTGTTGATCAGGTGATTTTTCTTGAATCATCTTGGACTTTTTTGGTTAATTTTTCTTGTTATACCAAAATTTAAATGTATCTATTGAAATATTCAAATTTTAGCATGCGGCTGATGAGAAGTACAATTTTGAGCGACTGTCACAATCAACAATTTTGAACCAACAGCCTTTACTACGGTGAGGGGCTTTGCTGTTCTTTATTTCTGTTTTAGTTTCTGTTAGAATGAGAATGAGAAATTATGGTTAAATTCTCTGGTTAGTTGAAATTGAGGGAAGAGAATAGAAAGTTTGGTGTAAAATCCCTCTCTGCTTTTCTAAGGTCATTGTTAATTGTTCTTGCAGGCCGTTGGGATTGGAACTATCTGCTGAAGAAGAAGTTGTCGTTTCGATTCACATGGATGTATTCAGGTGATTGTAGTTTTTGGAGAAATTATTTTTGAAGTCAAGAAAGGACCCACAGTTATTGATTTATACCAGAGAGATCGTATCTTTTCTCTCTCTTTGTGAGAGTTTGTATCTCCTAAACAGTTGATCTTTTTTCATTACATTAATGAGACGTTGTTTCTTGTGACATGTCTACAATCATATTTCTTTCTCTGATGATCTGTTATAATTTTGTAGTCTCCCTCTATGCATCTAGAGTAGAGTTCTATGGACTATGGAGAAGCAATAGTTAAAAATTCATTCATTGTAGATTCCTAACACAGACCAGAAGTATCTCATGACCTGTTTATCTTCTTTTTTTTTTCTTTTTTTTTTTTGTGGGGGGAATATTTATCTAATACTAGTCAACCTAGCTATGTAGTGCGTTCAATATTTGAGATGTACAATAATTCAGCAGAATTTGTGTAACTCAACATTTTTTTTTCTTTCCATCATTAGAATTGCTTTGGCTGAACCTTATCTGTTATTTGATAAAATCCAATTCTACTCTGGTGACAGGAAAAATGGATTTACTATAGAGGAAGATCCACGTGCTCTACCTGGCAATCGATTCAGATTAAAAGCTGTCCCTTTTAGTAAAAATATAACATTTGGAGTTGAAGGTGGTTCTCCTTTGCTTCACTATAGTTCACAATTTTAGATATGGAAACTGCAAATCATGGTTATTCACATCAAATTGGACTGGGAATAGTTATATAGGTGCGCAGAAAGATATGGATAAAGAAATATCGAATATGGTGGTGGTTAAAATTAAAGGAATGGGTTGTTTGTTGACATGTGGTTTAGTTGTTCTTTTTCCTTTACTTCCAGAGTCTCTGCCTTGATCATTCTGAAAGACAATTTAAATACTGAGGTCTCATTGTTCAAATATACAGGGAACTGTTAAGTTCACTTGCTTGAACTTTCTACGATGCTTCTTGCTGGTTTTCCAGCATAACATGCAATGTTACACATAATAACAATGGTGGTGTGTTTGAACAGATGTTAAGGACCTGATTTCTACACTTGCCGACAGTGAAGGTGAGTGTTCTATAATCGGCTCTTATCGGATGGACACTGCTGACTCAGTCTGCCCTTCCCGAGTTCGAGCAATGCTGGCATCTCGGGCATGTAGATCTTCTGTTATGATTGGCGATCCACTAGGGAGAAATGAAATGCAGAAGGTGACACTCTATGCTGCCATCTCTCTATTTTAAGGAATTTCTGACTTGAAAAAATAAGTTCCTTCTATTCCTTGTGAGCCTCTAAAGCACTTTGTGCGGAAATAACAGCTGGACTGCCTGATACGGTTGTTTGTTTCAGATATTGGAGCATTTGGCAGAGCTGAAATCTCCTTGGAACTGCCCTCATGGTAGGCCAACAATGAGACACTTGGTGGATCTTACAACGGTTAAAAGGTCAGAAGAAAGTGACGCTGACTGTTGAATGTTTCTTCATTCTTATTTTTCTCCTCGGAATCATAATTACAAGCTAACTTTGATTTATCTGGGTCAAGCTCAAATTCATGAGTGGTTGAGTTTCCCTGCTTGTGTAATTTGTATATAGTTAGAAGGTATAGTTAAGCTATCTGTGTGAATATTAAACAGTTATATTAGTGATAAGGTGCTCTTATAAAAAAAAATTAGTGATAAAGCTGCATGCGCTCCTTACTACTTTGGCAAAGGCTTCTAGTTTCTATTGGCTCTTCTCTCTTTCCTCTTCTTTTTCTCTCTTATTTACCCTTGTATTGGTATTGGTGCATGGGATGATCTTGGTTCAACACTGCTGGAGTTGGAGTGTAATGCCCCAGTTTTCAAGAATGTGTTTTTATCCACAAATTTATATGGTAATCTTTTTTTATATTTGGTTTCTAACTTTTCAAAGTTTACCTTTACCATCTAACTTCTCATTATTATTTGAAATTAAAAAAAAAAAACCTCATTTTCTCTCTCACTTATGCCAATACGACTAAAGAGGGTTTAAAAAGGAAAAAAATAGAGAAAACGAATACAATCTTAATACCAAACATCCTTTCGAGAGTTCGGAAAATAAGCAGACGAGATTAAAGGGCTCCACACATCAAACTCGAATTTTATACTAATACTTAAAAGAAACAAAGAAAATAAAGTTTCAGTTTTAAGCGTTCCTCGTTCATGCTTGAACTATGTTGGTATCAAGAGAATATTGGATATGAACACTTCCTAAAAATATTGTTGGCTAATAATCTTCACGGCCAAACTGACCATCAAATTTCCATGTTACTTAAATATCATAAACTTTTCAGCAAAAGAAAAAAAGAATAATGACTAAGCAAACCGTATCATAAACTAAGAAAAAGCCACACAACTCAGTTCAACTCATTCTAATGCATCATCTAGTATAAGCTAGTGAAATAATAATCTTTTCCTGGATTGCAAAGATTTAAGCAGTTCAAAAATAGCAGTTCCAGAGAAATTACACAGTGATGAAATAGGCCACATCATAAAGCTCAAAAATTCAAGCCACGACTATGAAAACATTATCAAATGCTTGGTTATTTATGAACCCTGCAAAATCATGTGCTAGCTGCAGCTTCCTTTTTCTCTTCTGAGGACCCAACTCCACCTTTGATTTCACCCTCTGGCTTTGCAGACTCCCCGCTTTTTTCTGGCTTTGACACCTCTTGTTCTACAAGATAGAACAAAAGAAATCAACAACACAAAACGGCATAATAGCATTCAAGTTAACGTCAAAATAGGAGAGGAAAAATGTGGTCGAAATACTGCAATCAATATTTCAATTGCCTATACATTCCACCATTTCAGTTACACTTAAAGCAAAATGGGAACTTACCATCATCATCACTCTCATCGGAGTCGTTATCATCTCCTATATCGCCCATGTCTCCCACGTCCATGCCGCCCATGCCGCCCATGCCACCCATACCGCCCATACCGCCAAATTTCTGCAAGATAAAATATTGATCAGAACAAGATATAGAAATAGAGAATAAATCAACCAGTTCAACTAACACATCCTTACCGAAAAGTCCATGCCTCCCAAATCCAAGTCACCTAGACCAGCAGTTCCTGAACAACCAAAAGAACGTTGATATTTGATACACATTAGATGCACAATGGTAGATACGCAAGAAAGGATGAAAAGTAAAAGAAAACATAGTAGAACGCAATAACTTAAGGCACAACAGAACTACCATCATCTTCATCCTCATCCACCCATTTGTCCCAATCTACTTTGACATAATGGGGTGGCTTTCCTTCTCCACGCAATAGCTTTTTCCACCATCCCTTCTCTGCCTTTTCTAGGATACAGAATATGCTCCTAACTCCAATGTTAACTTTACTTTCCTGTTAGACAAGATTTCTGTAGTATTAAACTAGTATAATTTTTCCTGACGACTAGAAATTAGATGCAAACTACAGGGTCCATTCAATATGTGAAAGCATACTCTAAATGAATAATTCACGGCAAGAATTAATTATAAGAGAAGTAATGTCTACATACGTCAACATTAACTTTATCGAAAAGCTCCAACTTCAGTTCGTAATGATGATTTTCCGAACCAGCACTACCAGAGAAAGTGAATACTCCATCTGGCTCAAGATTGACCTTAGAATCCTTTGAGTCAGGGAGTTGTACAGTGATGAAGACTTTGTCCAGTCTCTGAGCCCATTTCACCTCAGGATGACGACTACATTATTTAAACAAATGTTATCAGTAATCATAAATGTATAGATAAATTGCAACAGTCCCAAAAGTTACGTTCACATAGGAAATTCTCAAAATTATGAATTAAACTAAATCACGTTCATGAGTCCATATATCATCCAACAGACTGAATTGAAACAGCCAGCCACCTAATCCACTCAAAAGTTCAAACGACAAACCAAGACGCTATTTTAGAATATAAAATTCAGCAAAAAATGAAAAAAGGGCCAACAAGATAAGGCCTCAGTTGACCAATTTGATTTGCACCATAATAACACAATAGCAACAAGCCACAGCTATAGCTTGACACAGCAACCTAAAAATTCATTTAAAGCCTCTATAAGTTAAAATAAAACAAAAACCCATGCCATCAAATGCACAGTAAATGATGCCAACAGAAAACTTGTATTCGATTAGACAAACAATCCTGCGACCCTTGGTGAAAAGACTGCAAACAAAAAAAAAAAAGGTGATAGCAGAATCAAAACCTACAATCCTCCCGACTAAGAAAAACAGGAACTACTTAAAACCCTATGTAAACCACAATGAGATTCCCACAATTCTCATCACAAAACCAACCAAACGTTTACAAATTCCAAGTCCCAAAAAACACATCAATTATGAACAGGGAAAAAAAAATCACTACCATAATAATTTGGTAAGACATTTATACGCAACAACCCACAAGAGAAACTCCGATTCCCACTACTGGGAGTAAAAGAGAGAAAGCGAAGAAGGAAGCAACGATGATCTCATAAATTAGGTAGAACAAAGTAGAGTTAGAGATCACAAGATGAGAAAATCACAGATCAAAAGAGACACCGATATGAATGCAATCTAGGTAAAAATGAAGGTTGAAAAGGAGAGAAAGAGAGCAGTAATTATACCTCATTGCTTGGGATTGTACAAAGACGATGGGGAAAAAGAAAATGAAAAACCCTAGAGAAGAAGAAACAGAAACCCTAAAGTCAGAAGATAAGCCAAGTGGGCGGTATGAGTTTGTGGGATAAAAGAAGAGCGAATGAGGGTTCTAGTACTTTCTAGCTACTATTAATCTCCCTCACTTCTCTAGATCGATCCCATCTTTTTCAATTTTCGTCTTTCAATTTGCTTTCCATTTGGTTTATGTTCATGGGCTCATATTCTTCTTATTGGACTTTTCTTTTGGGCCTTTTTCTTGCCCTAATCCAACTATACCCTCACCTCGTTGATGAAATTGGCGTTAAAAGCCACATTTTTAGGGGCGTCTGGGGAAGGAAAGGATTACGTGGGAAGCATCATAATCATCGTCCGAAAAAAACTTATGTGAGAAGGATGTGAAAATTATTTATTGTTTTTTTTTTTTATAAATTCGTATTCTTTTGATTTTTTTTTTTAATTTCTATTTTAAATCCAATTCACAAATATTTATATTTTTAATTTATCGAATTGTCGTATTTTTGGAAAACAAGTTCCATTAATTTTCTTAAATACAATGTCAATTTTTATCAATAAATTAATAGGTCGTCCTACATGTAAATTATACCTCTACAGTTATTGATTATTTTTAGCACAACAAACATAATAATAATAATACAATTTGATTTTTCAATCTAAAAACAAATAAATATCTTAACAACTTAAAAATGCTTATATATTTGACCGTTTTAATTAATATAATGGCAAATCTTAACTCAATTTCCGATATGATTTACATTCCATTAATTTATATTTATTTCAAACTAATTATTTTATAGGCTAAATTCTCTAAATAAAATTATGATATTTTTATGAACTAAAAATTGCCAAATGACTAAAATTTTAATTATGAATAGTCAAACCAAACATCCCTAAATTCACCCAATTAAACTAAACCAAACAAAATTAATGTGAAACCATATATTAGACAACTAAAATTATATATATATATATATATATATATATATATATATATATTAATAATACAATTAGATACCAATTTGTTTAAAATCTTATAATTTGATTAAATCTTAAATTTAGGAAAGACTAGACTTAAGAAATTTATTGGATAATAACTAAAAGGATATTTGCAAATATAGCAATTAGATTCAAAAAAATTGAGTATATAACAACATTTTAAAAAAATTACAAATATATCAAAATTTGTTAAAATCTATTAAGGATAAAAATTTAATTACCCATAGATTATGTTACAAATATTGGTCTATCGTTGATAGTTCATAAGAGTCTATCACATATAGACTTTGTCATATTTGTAATTTTTAGAAAAATGTTACTTTAGAGATCCATTATAATTATAACGTCGTTCCTAAATTTTATGTGATAGTCAATGGACGAAAAAATATTATTCTAGTGATATTGTAGTAGAGATAGTGATCGACATATGTTTGTTAACTTTATGCTTTTGTCACTTTATATGTTTTGATGATAGTCTAAATGTCTATAGCTTAAGGTTATAGATCAAAAGGAAAATCTTACACATTTTGATTTGCTCAATGTTTACTTCAAATGAAAATGTTAGGGGAGAAGTAAGAATGAAAAGAAAAACCCTAACTATGGATGAGCTAACGAATCATAAAATGTCATTCATGGAAATACTATTTAATACAAAAATGTTTTTAGTATTATCGTAGTACTTACTACTCTTATTCATTGTTTAACACGTTTTATTAGTTTATAAATCCTTAAGGGAGTAGAATCTGAAAATTATTGATAGAATACTTTTATTAGTTTTTTTTATCAATAGAATCTGAAAATTTTACTAAATATTTTGTTAAATTTATTATTTTTTATAATTTTCCGTATTACTATTTCCTTACGAAATTTTTTAAAAACTAATTTTGTGTGAAAATATTAATATTATGTCTCGTATCAATGATACCTTATCTTTAAGCTTTTTTTCCTTCTTATTAGTCTAATATAACAAACGTTAATTCATTTTTAAATCAAAAAACAAAATGTATGAAAAGGGATGAAAAAAAAAAGTAAATAAAAGAAAAGTGAAGAGCACAATTGATGTCATAAAAGATGCCTTAATTCGAGGAAAGAATCTTAGAAACGATGCACATGATTCAAAAGAACTTTGAGATGGGCGTTTGGGGCGACACGACACACCGAGTTTGAGTGAGTGAGAAACCGATTTGAGAGTGAGCGAGAGTGGCATTGAGATAGAGTAAGAGAACAATGATTTGTGTGTGAAAAAAATAAGAGTGAGTGAGACGAGCGAAAATGTATTTTTGATAATTTTACTCGAATCGTATAACAAAAGGTCATATACTTTTTTCAAAAACCGATCCTTTGACAAATTTCCCCTAACTTTTGGATAATTTATTTAGCTAATTTCACTCTAAGTTGATTGTGTGTGAACGTCATTCTATCCTTTTCAAATATGTTGTTGATGACATCATCATCTCTCTTCCACTAGTGTCACCATTGTTTCTCTCTAGCACTCAATGATTCGTAGTGAAAATTATAATAAAAAATAATGATATGAATAAAAATCGAATACATTAGCAAACTGATTACAACTAAATACGAAAATAATTACAATATAGGTGTTAGATATGAACAGTAATAATGTGAAGATTTAATGTAGAGAAAATAGATATTTAAAAAAGATTTTCATATTTGAAATTTGAAGAAAATAGTTATTTAATTATTTTCTTAAGCAAAACTCATTCACTATTCAAAAGATAAAGGAAAAAATTGTTTTGAAAGTGGTATGGGTTTGGTTCCATAAATTCTTTTAGTTATTTATTTTATTACGAAACATTTTCAAAAAAATAACAAAATATAAAAACTATTTATAAAATATAGCAAAATTCATTCAATTCTCTATAATTTGAAATTTTAATATTATTCTGTAAATAGTTTCATCCGTTATGCTATTTATAACAATTTCTCATTTTTTTTTAAAGTAGTCCACATAATCTTAATAAAAAAAATTATATTAAATTATTTTTAAATATAGTAAAATAAGTAAAATATTTATAAATATAACAAGTCCATATGTGATAAACAACTATAATATGTTTATCAGATATAGGTGATAATATTTTGCTATATTTATAAATATTTTTTAATTTAATATGATAACTAATTTTAATAATCGATAAAAAAAATCTATTAAATATTTTTTAAAATTAAAAAAAGGAGAAATTGTAAGCCAAATATTTTTGAAAAAACCATTAAAAAAAAGGCTATTAACTTTTAAAAAAATAAGAATAGACAGAAAAAACATTGCACATTTTAAGTGCGCAGTGCTAAAGTTGCAATTATTAGAAAGGCTAAAATTGTAATAATGGGAAAAAGGCTAAAAATTGAAATAAAATCTGTCTTTCTTTATATTACCGAAGGAATAATAAAATCCATATTGATTCTCTCCAATCGGTCTGATTCACGTGGTTCATCAAACTAATAACAATTCCACACTAATAGTATTAATTACCTTCGAAAGATGTATTCTCATATTTCTAGATATGAATGAATGGATATTGATTATAACAAAATTTACTTTGGTTCATAAATAGTAAGAGAAATAAATTTATTAAAGTAATTTTGGCCGGCAATTATTTTTTCGTATCATCGTATAAGTTATAAGGTAAACTTTAATGAAATCGAAAACTTGGCTTAAAAATATTTTTTTGATAGGTTGAAAACATATATTAGAAGGAAATATAAATATAAATATTAAATTCAATGTAAATTGATATTTGTATGATGGTTTAATAAATTCAATTATAAATAACAAAATGAATTTAAATATTTACAAAATATAATAAAATTTTATATTATATAAATGGAAAACCTATCGATAAAATTTATCGGTGTCATGAAATTTTGTTATATTTAAATCGTTTTTGTCATTTATAATAATTTTTTTCTCTCTTCTTGTTGATATATTTGAAAATTTGAACATAATAAAGATAAATAGATAATTTGATAGAGAATATATATATATATATATATAACATTCACTTAGAAAAAAAGAGGAAAATGGCTTTAGAAGCACGTGAAACACGTGAAGTCTCGAATTCTGTATTTTTTTTATTTAAAAGAATTAAATTTGAAAATTAAAAAATAAAGAATCATGGGATTTATTAAATCTTACCTCTAAACTTCAACAACTCAAATCTTTGTTTGACTAATGCTTTCATTTTTGGTGGAGGAGATCTTTGGAAGTCAGCAAACACGAACTTATTATTAATAAATCTTTCTTTTGGTTAGTTGGATGAGTAGCAAATATCATTTCTTAGCCAGGTTTGGTAGAAGAAATTTACTTTTTAGATCCTTTTTGGTCAATTGAGACATTTTTTTTTTCTTATTTTAGTATCAATTTGTTTATTTATATTGTTTTTTTTAAACAGTAAAAACCAAAACTTCAAAAGAAATAGATAGATTAGATTGGGTGTGTTCTATAGCTTATGTCTTTTGAAACTGAAGTTTATTTTTCTCAAGATTTTACTGTAATTTAAAAAACTAAGTGTAGTTTTTAAAAATCTATTGCTTTTCAAAATTTTAAATTTGGTTTGATTTTTAAAAATATTTGGTAATATGTAATTGAATTGTAAGGTGATATTTCTAAAAAGATGTATTTTTGCTAAAATTATAGTTTCAATCAGTCAACAACTAATTTGAGCAAATTATCTGACACATTGCAACTCCAAGTTCAATTATAAGAAGAAAAAAGAAACCATTCTCAGTCAACAACATTTACACATGCACATTAATACATAATTATTAGACCTCATTAAGTCCACATTATATACTTTTAAACATTGCATTGATTTCTCTCCCTTGAGCTTAGCATTGGTGGTTTTGTGGGGATGGATGCAAATAATAATAGGAGATTTTGTTGGTGACACTATTCTTGATTAACAACTCAATGTCTTATTATAGTATTCAAATTTATTTTTCTATAGTTTATAATTTACACATGATCATAAAAAGAAACATGTAACATATGCAATGAGGTAAAATGTAAAGTCTAACATTTAACAAATATTTAGATAATTTTTAGGTTATTAATCTAGGTCGATTGACTTTAAAATTTGTTTAGTTTTAGTTATGTAATCAATATACTGTTATTTCGAATTTTTTTTTTTTTTAACATATCTTTCAACTAGATTATTTAAATATTAAATAGTTTTTTTTTATAAAACCTTGTTATATTTATAATTTTATTATTTATATTTAGTAATGTTTCGAGTATAATGATTATATTTATTATTTTGGAAAAGAAAAAACTAAAATAAAATGGAATGGTTAGAGAAAGAAAGAGACAAAGTAATCAATAAGGGCAGGGCGCCAACTTAAAGTATAAATTAAGACGAGATATTTTCGAACGAGGAAAGTCTGCTTTTGTTTCGTCTTCCATTTCTATAACTTTCTCCAACAAAACAGTTTTCAAGTCTCCTCCTTTCTCTCTCTACAGTCTAACTGTAAGTTCGCATTGATGTCTTCCTCTTTTCCTTCTTCAATGGTTCTTCATTTGTTTCCATTTCCATGGAAAATTCAGAACTACTTTAGTACGCCATGACTCCAATTGGCAGCCATTAATGGACCTCTGTTTTTGTAGCTTATGAAATGAAAGAAAATGACTCTGTAAGAAGCTTAAAGATCGGCTTCTTTTTGTTCAGCTCTGTAAAACTTAATTATTGGAGAAGTCCAAGTGGACTCATACTCCATATAAGATAGATGGCTACTGCGCGTCTACCCATGCTATCAAATTTAACATTAATAAGCTTTATTTTTCACTTTTTTCTTTTTGGGTTTTTTTTTTTTTTTTTTTTTATTTCATTTGTTTGTTATGAATCTTTTCGATTATGCTGTTGTTTGCTGAAGTCTCCCTTTCAGTGTTTGTTTATTGTTATTTTTCTGAGTTTTGGTTTGGGCCTAAGTGTTTATTTTCTGTTGGGTGTTAGAATATTTATTATTATATTGATCATTTTGCATCCAATGCTTTGGAAGTTCCTCGTCTTTTATTCATTTTGAATTAATCTTGGCTTCTTCTTTTGATTTTGTATATTTCTTTTTGTCTTTATGTTTGATCCGAATTGTTAGCTTCTGTTTTGCATCTGTGATTTCTCTCTTTTTTTTTTTTCTTATCCGTCATAATTCACAAGTCACTGGATTCAACCATTAAGGAGTTGCTGTCTTTTGATAAATTGAATCTTTCAGTTTTAGCCTTCTTCCTGGCTTTGCATTTTTGTTTGAATCTCTGAGTTTCAATGTATTTTGCATATGTTTGTAATGATTTCTCTTGCATTTATGATGACTTTTCATTGTCAAAAGTTTGTCATCTATGGATTTATATGTTTTTCCTTCTCCTCTTCTATTTGCTTTTCAGGGAACTGTGAGATGGGAATGTTGTTTCCTCAACCATACGATTAAAGCTAACCCCAAAATTTTTGTACAAATAAGGGAATATGGCTTTTGTTTCGTGGTTAACATCACTCTCTTGCACTGGGATTCAATCTTCAAAAGGGATTTATCCTTCAACCACTTCCCAATGGCTGGAGCTCGCTTTTCTATCTCCATGTCCTCAAAGAGCAATTTTGTCCTTCGTTGATCTTCTATTTTTACTTCTTGTCATATTATTTGCAGCACAAAAGCTATATTCCAAGTTCACTGCCAAACGCAGGGCCAGTTCTGATTTGAATGAACTTCTCATTGAGAAGAGTAGGGCATGTCTCGAAACTACAATCTGGTTCAAACTCTCTTTGATTTTGAGTGTTTTGTTTGCCTTAATTTGCATTGTCTTTTGTATTTTAGCTTTTACTATGAGTAAACAGTCGCAATGGAAATTAACCAATGGATTCTTTTGGTTAGTTCAAGCTGTAACTCATTCAGTGATTGCTATCTTGATAATTCATGAAAAGAGATTTGAAGCTGCTAGGCATCCATTAACACTCCGGCTTTATTGGGCTGCAAATTTCATTATTGTTTGTCTCTTTACTGCATCTGGGATTATTCGTCTGGTTTCTGACAAAGAAACTGGGGAACCCAACTTGAGATTTGATGACATTGTATTCATAGTTTTCTTGCCATTGTCAATGGTTCTTCTTTATATTTCCATTGAAGGATCAACTGGCATTACGATAACCAGAATCGTACAAGAAATTAATAAAGACGGCGAGGAATTTGAACTCTCAAATGAATCCAATGTGACTACCTATGCTTCAGCTTCTTTACTGTCCAAATTACTCTGGCTTTGGATGAACCCTTTGCTTAAAACAGGTTATGCAGCTCCTTTAGTTGTTGACCAAGTACCATCCCTTTCTCCAGAACATAGGGCTGCGAGAAGACTAGCAATATTTGAATCAAAATGGCCTAAACCACAGGAGAGCTCTGAGCATCCGGTTCGAAGCACATTGTTTCGGTGCTTCTGGAAGGATATTCTCTTCACTGGTGTTCTTGCAGTCATCCGTCTTGGCGTCATGTTTTTGGGGCCTGTCCTTATTCAAAGTTTTGTTGATTATACTGCTGGAAAAAGAAGCTCCCCTTATGAAGGATACTACCTCATATTGACACTTATGTTTGCTAAATTTTTTGAAGTGTTAACTACACATCACTTCAACTTCAGCTCCCAGAAGCTAGGAATGCTTATTCGGTGTACCCTTATTACTTCAATATATAAGAAAGGCCTAAAGTTATCTCCATCCGCCAGACAGGCTCATGGGATTGGACAGATAGTAAATTACATGGCTGTAGATGCCCAACAACTTTCGGATATGATGCTGCAGTTACATGCTATATGGTTGACACCATTTCAAGTTGCTATAGCCTTTGCGCTCTTGTATGCTTATCTTGGTGCTGCAGTGGCTGCTGCGGCAGTTGGTCTTTTGGCTGTCTTTTTGTTTGTTCTTTTTACTACCAAGAATAACAATACGTTCATGCGGCAATTGATGATGGGCCGTGATTCAAGGATGAAAGCAACAAATGAGATGCTTAATAATATGAGAGTGATTAAGTTCCAAGCATGGGAGGAACATTTTCAGAAAAGAATTGAAACGTTTCGTGGGACTGAGTTTAAATGGCTTTCCAAGTTCATGTATTCAGTATCTACCACTATGATGGTGCTGGGGTGCGCGCCAGCTCTGATATCAACTGTTACCTTTGGCTGTGCAATCCTCTTAGGCATTCGACTTGATGCGGGGACAGTGTTTACAGCAATGAGTCTCTTCAAACTTGTGCAGGAGCCTATTAGAACCTTCCCTCAGTCTTTAATTTCATTGTCACAAGCAGTAATATCACTTGGAAGGTTGGATAGTTTCATGTTGAGTCGGGAGTTGGCGGAGGATTCAGTGGAGAGGGAAGAACGCTGTGACAGTGGAATAGCAGTGGAGGTTCGAGATGGGTCATTTAGCTGGGACGATGAGGGTGGAGAAGTTCTGAAAAATATAAATTTTAATGTTAGGAAAGGAGAACTTACAGCTGTTGTTGGCATTGTGGGATCTGGGAAATCTTCACTTTTGGCTTCCATTCTAGGCGAGATGCACAAAATATCTGGAAGGGTATGATTCTTTTTCAATCCATGACTGCAAGTGAAAAAGATTGTTTTTATTTTAGCATTTTTCATGTAAACTAGTAGAATTTATGATAACTTTGTCACCCCAAATCTCTTTCTATAAACAGGTTCGTGTATGTGGGAGAACGGCTTATGTTGCACAAACTTCATGGATACAGAATGGGACTATTGAAGAGAACATATTGTTTGGTTTGCCAATGGACAGAAAAAGATATAGCGAAGTAATCCGAGTTTGTTGCCTGGAAAAGGATTTAGAAATGATGGAATTCGGAGATCAAACAGAGATTGGCGAACGCGGCATTAATCTAAGTGGTGGCCAGAAACAGAGAGTACAACTTGCAAGAGCTGTATACCAAGACTGCGACATTTATCTCCTGGACGATGTGTTTAGTGCTGTTGATGCTCACACTGGGTCAGAAATATTCAAGGTGAGAAGTGACAATAACACACGAACAAAATCCTTTACATCTTGTTTAAGAGTGACTTAAAAGTGTTCATTAAAACATTTAAAGTTATTTTCTTTTGTCCCCAGTACTCAACTGGAAAAACATCTACATAAAAGTACTTATTGTGTATAATTATTAAACATAAAGGGATTACTTCTGAAACATCATGTTATCAACATATTTTTTCTGCATTTATTTTGAAAGCTCTCTTAAATATACTTTTAGCTTTTTATAGTTTAGGGTAATGTTAATGATAGACCCCCAATCATACACCAGTACAGGAGAAGGAAGAAGCAGCCGGGAGAACCGTACAGCGCACGTGCCTAAGGGAATAGCCCTAATATTGTTAGTTAGGTTTATTATTGTTAGGGGGTATTTCGGTAATTGAATAATTAGGTTTAAATAGGAGTTGGTTAGGGAGAGAGGGAAGTTAGTGAGTATTTTGGTGTAGAACTTCAGGCTATTCCTTGCGAGAGAGGGAAGCCGGGAAGGATTACTTTGTTCTTCGAATTGAGGAGCCCTCAATTCGTTCTTTATATTTTCCAACGCTAGTTGGAAATCGTTACTTATCTTTCCATAATAAGATTCACCCTTCTTGATCGGACTTGATCAAGAGGAGTTCCATCATTTTGGTATCAGAGCACGTCGAAACTGGGTAAGAAGAAGACAATGGTTCAGACGCGATCGGAGGAGAGAATGGAAGTTCACGATCAGGAATTGATGATGATGAAGAAGGAAGTAAGTAAAATTCCGGCGATCGAAGAAAGCTTGACGACGATTAGTAAGCAAACGGAAAAGACGCATCAAATGTTGATGATGCTCATGGATTCTATTGCGAAAGAACGATCAACAATCAGCGAGAAGACAACAGACTACGGCGCACAAGGAGGTGGAAGCAAGAAAAATAACGAAGGGGAGAGTTTGACAAGTAGAAGAGGAGAGAACGAAACAAAGGAGAGGAAGACAGAACAAGAAGAAGGGGCGAACGAACGAAACAAATTCAAGAAGGTCGAAATGCCCGTGTTCAACGGAGAGGATCCAGATTCATGGCTATTCCGCGCTGATCGGTATTTTCAAATCCATAAATTAAGCGATGCGGAGAAGGTACTGGTCGCGACCATCAGCTTCGAAGGGCCAGCACTAAATTGGTACCGAGCACAGGAAGAACGTGATAAGTTTACAGGATGGTTAAATCTTAAGGAAAGGTTGCTTGTACGCTTTCGATCGTCGCTAGAAGGATCATCTATGGCCAATTCTTAAGGATTAAACAACAAACTACGGTGGAAGAATATCACAATGAATTTGATCGGTTGATGGCACCACTGGCTAATCTGCAAGATCGAGTGGTAGAAGAGACATTTATGAACGGATTATTTCCGTGGATCAAAGCGGAAGTAGTCTTTTGTAAACCGGTTGGGTTGGCTGAGATGATGCACGCGACTCAACTCGTGGAAAACCGGGAAATCCTTCGAAGAGAGGCAAACTTCAACGGATATGCCAAGGGAAAGTATGCCCCTCCAAACGCTTCGAACGGCAAAACTATGAATCAAAATGATCACAGAGGAAACACCATATTTCCAATGAGGACAGTAACGTTAAGAACGACAGCAGGGGAAGTCAAGAAAGATGGGCCCTCAAGGAGACTGTCAGATGCAGAGTTTCAAGCCCGGAAAGAGAAGGGACTCTGTTTTCGCTGTAATGAGAAATATTCTCATGATCACCGATGTAAAGGAAGAGAGCAAAGAGAGCTTAGGATGTATGTGGTGAAGGAAGAAGAGGAATATGAAATTGTGGAAGAGGCGGAAGGTGAAGAAACAGAGTTGAAAGGTGTGGAGATAGTCCCGGAAGATCAGGCTATCGTTGAGCTTTCAATCAATTCCGTGGTTGGGCTGACGAATCCGGGAACAATGAAGGTGAGGGGAAAGATCAATAATAGAGAAGTGATCATATTAATCGACTGTGGAGCGACACATAACATTCTCTCAGATAAGGTGGTGCAGGAATTGAGCTTGCACACAAAGGATACTGCCCACTATGGGGTGATATTGGGCTCGGGTGCGACTGTGAAAGGAAAAGGAGTATGCGAAGACGTAGAGTTGGAGCTGGATGGATGGAAAGTGATAGCAAACTTCTTACCGCTAGAACTGGGGGGAGTAGATGGAGTGTTGGGAATGCAGTGGTTATATTCACTGGGGATGACAGAAGTGGATTGGAAAAATTTATCCATGACATTTCTCCATAAGGGAGAAAAAGTGATGATCAAGGGAGATCCCAGCCTCACTAAAACCAGGGTAGGACTCAAGCAAATGATCAAGACTTGGACGGATGCTGACCAAGGATTTCTCATTGAGTGCAGATCGATGGAGGCCAAATATGGCCCTGAAGAAAGAGATGGAAGTGAGGAAGAACGACCCGTGGAAGCAACAGTGGCGGTGGTCCTGAAGAAATTTGAGGATGTTTTTACCTGGCCGGAAACTTTACCCCCGCGAAGAAGTATTGAGCATCACATCTATTTGAAGCAAGGGACTGATCCGGTGAATGTGCGGCCGTATCGCTATGGACACCTGCAAAAGGCCGAGATGGAACGTTTGGTGGAGGAGATGTTAAGTTCAGGGGTTATTCGCCCCAGCAAGAGTCCATACTCCAGTCCAGTTTTGCTAGTAAGGAAGAAGGACGGAAGCTGGAGATTCTGTGTGGATTATAGGGTCCTGAACAGTGTGACCATCCCGGATAAGTTTCCAATTCCCGTCATTGAAGAGTTGTTCGATGAACTGAATGGGGCCAGATGGTTTTCAAAGATTGACCTGAAAGCTAGATACCATCAAATCAGAATGGCGAATGAAGATATAGAGAAGACGGCGTTCCGTACACACGAAGGACACTATGAATTTCTGGTCATGCCCTTTGGCTTGACCAATGCCCCATCCACTTTCCAATCCTTGATGAATACAGTATTTAAACCATATCTGAGGAAGTTCATATTGGTATTTTTCGATGATATCCTGATCTATAGCAAGGACTTAGAGGTACACCGTACACACCTTGGGATAGCATTGGAAACTCTAAGGAGGAACGAACTATATGCTAACCGAAAGAAGTGTAGATTCGCGCAAGAACGGGTGGACTACCTTGGCCATATCATTTCCGCGCAAGGAGTTGAGGTTGATCCGGAGAAGATACGAGCAATTAAGGAATGACCCACACCTACAAATGTAAGAGAGGTTCGCGGATTCATGGGTTTGACAGGGTATTACCGTAGGTTTGTGCAACATTACGGATCCCTGGCAGCACCTCTAACTCAATTAGTTAAAAAAGGAGGATTTTCGTGGACTATTGAATCAGAGGAAGCATTTCGAAGGTTGCAACAGGCGATGATGACTTTACCAGTCTTGGCCTTGCCAGATTTTGGTAGCACCTTTGAATTGGAGACAGATGCTTCAGGGTATGGCATAGGAGCTGTGTTAATGCAAGCTAAGAAGCTGATTGCCTATTTTAGCCACACGTTGGCAGTAAGAGACAGAGCCAAACCCGTGTATGAAAGAGAGCTGATGGCCGTAGTCATGGCGGTGCAGAGGTGGAGGCCCTATTTACTCGGGAAGACATTCATAGTAAGGACTGATCAGAGGTCATTGAAGTTTTTACTAGAGCAGAGGGTAATCCAACCCCAGTACCAAAAGTGGGTAGCCAAGCTATTGGGGTACTCCTTTGAGGTAAGGTACAAACCGGGATTGGAGAATAAAGCGGCTGACGCCTTATCCCGAATACCCCCAACGGTGCAATTAGGCAGCTTAACGGCCCCAACATTGATAGATCTATTGACAGTTCAGAAGGAAGTAGAGGAGGATCCCAGACTTCACAAAATATGGGAAGAACTCCAAACCAAGGAGGAGCATGCTGGCAAGAAATTTTCTATTAAACATGGAATGCTGAGATACAAAGACAGGTTGGTGTTATCTCATTCATCAACTCTGATTCCCGCAATCATGAACACTTATCATGATTCAGTGATTGGTGGACATTCGGGTTTCCTAAGGACGTATAAACGGATTACTGGGGAGCTGTACTGGACTGGAATGAAAACAAACATCAAACGATACTGCGAGGAATGTCTGGTTTGTCAAAAAAATAAGTCCTTGGCGTTGACACCAGCTGGACTGTTAATACCACTAGAGATTCCAAACAGCATTTGGAGTGATATCTCAATGGACTTCATTGAAGGGTTGCCGAAATCAGGTGGATTTAACACGATATTGGTAGTGGTCGACCGGTTCAGAAAATATGGCCATTTCCTCACCATCAAACATCCCTTCACCGCGAAAACATCCCTGCACTGGGCTGAGTATTGGTATAATACCTCATTCCACAGGTCATTGGGTGCCACTCCCTTTCAGGCGGTATACGGCCGCGCACCCCCTCCATTAATATATTACGGGAACCAAAGCACATCTAACTCCCTGTTAGATGAACAGCTCAGGACACGAGATGAAGTTTTGGGAATATTAAAGGAGCACCTGAGAGTGGCTAAAGACAAAATGAAAAAGAATGCCGATTTGAAAAGACGAGATGTAGAATATAAGGTGAGGGACATGGTGTTTTTAAAAATTCGACCCTACAGACAATCGTCCATGCGAAAGAAGAGAAATGAGAAACTGTCTCCGAAGTTCTTTGGGCCATTTGAAGTTGAAGACCGGATAGGACCAGTAGCTTATAAACTCCGCTTGCCGGCCTCGTCATGCATTCACCCAGTTTTTCATGTGTCACAGTTAAAGAAGATGGTTGGAAATCACACCCTGATGAAACCAGAGGAAATGACTCGTTTAAACGAGAACTATGAATGGTTGGCTATACCTGAGATGATACAGGGGTATGCAAAGAACAAGGAGGGAATGTGGGAGGTCCTGATTAAATGGCAGGGGCTACCATCTCAAGAAGCGACGTGGGAGGAGTATGACGACTTCCAGAAGAGATTTCCGGATTTTCACCTTGAGGACAAGGTGAATTTGGAGAGGGAATGTAATGATAGACCCCCAATCATACACCAGTACAGGAGAAGGAAGAAGCAGCCGGGAGAACCGTACAGCGCACGTGCCTAAGGGAATAGCCCTAATATTGTTAGTTAGGTTTATTATTGTTAGGGGGTATTTCGGTAATTGAATAATGAGGTTTAAATAGAAGTTGGTTAGGGAGAGAGGGAAGTTAGTGAGTATTTTGGTGTAGAACTTCAGGCTATTCCTTGCGAGAGAGGGAAGCCGGGAAGGATTACTTTGTTCTTCGAATTGAGGAGCCCTCAATTCGTTCTTTATATTTTCCAACGCTAGTTGGAAATCGTTACTTATCTTTCCATAATAAGATTCACCCTTCTTGATCGGACTTGATCAAGAGGAGTTCCATCAGTTAACTACTGACATCTATTGGATTTATTCTTCTCCATATTTTTCATTTGTATGGTTACCTTTTGTGTATCACTTTCTTTAATGGAGAGCCAATCATGCTGTTAGTCCATGCAATAGAAGCAGTGTTCTTTCTTTATGACGCATGAACGTGATCTTGTCAAATAAACTTACTTTGGGTAAATGTCATATTATATCTTCACTGTGGGGCCTTAAAATATCAGTGGCTATGATAAAGCTGTTCCTGTTGTCATTTCACAGGAGTGTGTTAGGGGAATTCTCAAGGACAAGACTGTCATACTTGTTACTCATCAAGTTGATTTCTTGCACAATGTGGATCTCATCTTGGTAAGTACATAATTTACAAAGCAATTCTTTATGGTAGATGTTTCTAAAGCAAATGATACCTTGCAGTTAGAGGACTGAATTTTGGTGCTACCGACTATAGGTAATGCGAGAGGGAATGATTGTGCAATCGGGCAAGTACAACGATTTATTAAGGACTCAAACAGATTTTGAGGCCTTGGTTGCTGCACATGAAACCTCCATGGAAACTGTGGAAAGTAGCACTACTGAAGCAGTTGACAATCGTACCCTACTACGAAGATCTTCATCCAAGCATTGCGAGGCCAGTGGTAAAAACAATGTTGTTGATAAGCCAAACATGGATAAGGCTTCTTCTAAGCTCATCCAAGATGAAGAGAGAGAAACAGGAAGAGTTGGTTGGGAAGTCTACAAAGTTTACTGCACAGAGGCATTTGGATGGTGGGGTGTGGCTGTTGTGTTGGCACTATCTTTAGCAGGGCAATTGTCGTCCATGTCCAGTGACTACTGGCTGGCATACGAAACTTCAGATGAGAACGCCAAGTCATTTGACTCTTCGCTTTTCATTACCGTGTATGCTATACTTGCTTGTGTTTCATTGGTGTTGGTAGCTTTCAGATCTTTTGGCACTATATTTTTGGGGCTCAAGACAGCTACTGTCTTCTTCTCACAAATTCTTGATTGCATCCTACATGCTCCCATGTCATTTTTTGACACTACACCTTCAGGAAGGATACTAAGTCGGGTAAGAAATCAACGCCTCTACAGTCTGTTTTACCTATTCAATAGATTCATTCCATACATAGGAAATATGTTTGAAAAGGAGCTATAGTCAAGTACTTTACTGAAGAATTTTTTTGAAGAACTTCACTGAAAACTATTTTTCTTTAATCAGGCATCAAATGATCAGACCAACATTGATCTGTTCATCCCCTTTTTCTTGGGAAATACTCTCGTCATGTACTTCGCTGTGCTCGGCATAATCATCATTATATGTCAATATTCTTGGCCTACAGCTTTCTTCCTTATTCCACTTGGCTGGCTTAACGTGTGGTACCGGGTATGTATTTTAATTAAATTCGGTCAGTTGTGCACTTTTTAAGTTTTAGCTGCTTGAAATATTTCTTGCCTTACAACCATTTAGTCATATATTTAACATCATCTCAATTTCTCTTGTATATGTATCATCATATACAAACAGGTAAACTCAACTAGTCAACATGTTTCTCATCTTAATGTAAACGTAATCTTGATTGTTTCATATACAGGACTATTTCCTTTCGTCGTCTCGTGAGTTAACTCGTTTGGATGCTATCACAAAAGCACCTGTTATTCATCACTTTTCAGAAAGCATAACTGGAGTAATGACAATACGCTCTTTTAGAAAACAAGAGCTATTTTGTCAAGAAAACATCAAACGCGTTAATGCAAATTTACGCATGGATTTTCACAATAATGGATCAAATGAGTGGTTGGGTTTCCGTTTGGAGCTCCTTGGAAGTATCTTCCTTTGTATCTCTACCTTGTTCATGATCTTATTACCTAGCAGTATTATAAATCCAGGTACTCATATTAAAATCTGATGTTTCTAATGAAACTAGGACATGCTATTAAGTCTTCTATATTTTATAAGATGACAACCAAACTTAGTCAGAATTTGTCTAATTCAGTTATTCTATTTGATGCAGCAACTGTTGGTTTATCACTTTCATATGGATTATCCTTGAATACCGTTCTGTTCTGGGCCATTTATATGAGTTGCTTCATTGAAAACAAAATGGTTTCTGTTGAGAGAATAAAGCAATTTACCATAATACCTTCTGAAGCAGCATGGAGGATGAAAGACAAACTTCCTCCTTCAAACTGGCCCACCCATGGTGATGTTCATCTGCAAGATCTGCTGGTAATTATCTAGGAATTCTGTCTCTTCACTGCAAACACAACTTTGAATGTAGTTTTAATGGCTCAGCAACATGTATTGAGTAGCCAGTAGTGATACCATTAAAATTTATAGGCCAAACTAACTTTATATTTTCCTTTCAATAATTCGAGTGTTGAGGTCAATACGTGCATTCAAAGACATTGCTTGACTTCATATCATCAAGTAATCCCACTTCGAAGTTCAAATAAGGGTATTTATTATGGGTTTCTAAGTGCTTAAAAACACTTTTCTTTACTAGGAATCATTTTTCTTTTTAACTTTTTGGAAAGACATTCTGAATAGATCTTAAAACTCGTAGGTATCCTCCGACCCTTAATGTCAAACTGACATTAAAATAGGTCTATCAAACCAAAGGGTTTATTTGATATCCAGCTTTAGAAAATCACGATTCACAAGCAGTGAGGTTTATTGATGTAAGAAGGCTAAGGGTTAATTGGGTAATTAGGTAATACTCTAGGTTAATTCCATTTTTACTTCACTTGTGATAGACCTCTATAAATAGGAGTCTTCTCCTCTTGTATGAAACACATTATTCATTCTAATAAAAGATTCACAACTTAGTTCTGGGAGGATTTCTCCTTGAGGTTACCTAGGCTACATCATTATGTTGTCTTGTTGGAAATTTATGGAGTAGTGAATTAGGAGGATTTTGTGGTTTCTGCCCGTAGTTATTTTGCTCTCACCTAAAGTATGGTTGAACAACTTTGATGCAAACTTCTGTAAAGTTAGAAACTTGAATATGCTTTAAAAAATTTGCATGCAGGTGCGTTATCGCCCAAACACTCCATTGGTTCTTAAAGGGATCACTGTCAGCATTCATGGGGGAGAAAAGGTTGGAGTTGTTGGAAGAACAGGAAGTGGAAAATCAACTCTTGTTCAAGTCTTCTTCAGGCTAGTCGAACCTTCAGGAGGGAAAATAATCGTAGATGGCATCGACATAGGAAAGATTGGGCTTCATGATCTTCGATCACGATTTGGGATCATTCCACAAGAACCAGTTCTTTTTGAAGGAACGGTGAGAAGCAACATTGATCCAATTGGCCAGTATACAGATGAAGAGATATGGAAGGTGATCATGAATATACTTATCTTCCATATCCTGATGCTAAATTGTAGAAGTTTGGAGTTGCGCATTGATACAAGTATTTTCTTTTTAAAATGTATTGATACAAGAATTAATCGTAGCCTATTAGCTTTTGATTTTTGAGTTGCTGAGTGATTTAGCATGGTAGAAAAAGCAGAAGATCCTATGTTGTGTCCTAAAGTTTTCGACTGAGGTGATTTGACAAATCTCATTATGTTGTTATATTTTCTTACTCTTCCCTTCTTTGTAGAGCCTTGAGCGGTGCCAACTTAAAGACGTTGTTGCTGCAAAACCCGATAAACTTGACTCATCAGGTGCAGTGCCTTCTCCCTATGGACTTCTCAAACCAAATCCTTCTTGAATTTGTAATTTTCTTCTCTTTATGTTCAAAGATCACTTATTTTTTTTCAATAATCTATACTGTGTCAGTGGTTGCTAATGGAGACAATTGGAGTGTGGGGCAGAGACAACTTCTTTGTTTAGGAAGGGTTATGTTAAAGCATAGCCAACTTTTGTTTATGGATGAGGCAACAGCTTCAGTTGACTCGCAAACTGATGCTATGATACAAAAGATAATCCGAGAGGACTTTGCTACGTGTACAATTATCAGCATTGCTCACAGAATCCCAACAGTTATGGACTGTGATAGAGTTTTGGTTGTAGATGCAGGTAAGTGTTCCTCTCTTTTAACTTTGGCTGTTGATTATTTTTCGATTAAAATTACGTCTTCAATATTCGATATAAGCATTAACTCCATTATTTTAATACTTATAGGGCATGTTGATTGTATTTAATTAAGGATTATGCCATGCACCATGACACTTAAAGTGAGATGCACTAATTTTGGACAGGCTAATGACAATCAAAATTTTGTGTAGTTCCAAAACTAAACGGATACAAGTTTAATGTTTATAACGCTATCTATTTGGGATGGTAATAGTTGATTTGAAACTTATAGTGATGCCAATAGATTCAAATGATCCTAGGAATGTGATCTTGTTTTTTGGACCGAATGCTCATTTCAATTTCACGGGATCATATAGCATAGATAAACATGGAGCTTGATTGTAAAACCAACCGACGGTGGAAGGAGTAGACCACATGTATCTTATCCTAATTATGGGGGCTCTATTTGTTCAGAACGAGATACTCAACACAAACCATTCATTCCGCTTTGGGTGCATGAATTTTGTTAGGTAGGTTTGGCCAAGCACATTTTAACATACAATTCTCTATCACTCGACAGGACTTGCTAAAGAGTTTGACAACCCGTCTAGATTGCTCGAGAGGCCGTCATTGTTCGGTGGTTTGGTTCAAGAGTATGCTAACCGCTCAACTGATTAGTAATTGGCCATTGTGCATTTGCAATCACTAAAGAATTTATTGAAGCCTAGACGTCAGCAAAACTTGGACAATTTACCCTTTGGAAAGTCGAGCAAGAAACTTAGTAGTAGTAGGGATTTTCCCCCCCTTTCTTTTTATTCTTTTCTTTCTTCTTCCACCTTCCATTTAGTTGGGTAGAACGTGAGTTTTTCTATAATGTATTATTATTACTGCCATTTTTTAAAGCTAGTCTTCTAAGGATTATTATGTTTTAAACGTTCTGTACATGTTTATTATTATTTTTTTTGGGCTAGTCTTCTAAGGTTTATTGTTAATAATATTTTTGTTATGGTAGGTTCATTATGTTTTAAACATTCCGTACATGTTTAAAATATATACTAAATTTGTTACCACATTATTTCAGTATCAAATAATTTCTTCATAAAAATGTCAAATGTGCGCCATTTTTACAAAAATTATTCAGTAAGACCACCACAAACAAATAAAATAATCAAACAAGAGCATAACCTCAAGAAAGAGTAAATTAACACAAAAATCTTCCCCTTTTTTTAATGGTTCTTCATTTTTTTGTTTTTTCATCATACATCTCTTCACTCCTTAGTCAAATGTGTTTATGTTTCCATTTCCAAGGAAAATTTAGAGCTTATTCAGTAATTCCCTTGATCCCATCGGCAGCCATTACTGGAACTCTGTTTTTGTATCTCCGTGAGCTACTCAACTCTGTAAGAAACTCAACTGTGGTTTTTCTTTTGTCAGCTCTGTAAAGCTTAGTAAAAGTTTCATTTCTCACTTCTCGCTTTTGGGGTTTGGAAGAAGGGAACGTTAAAAATAAAATCTTAAAAAAAAATCAATTTTTTTCTACAATTTGTTGAGGTTGCCCTTTCAGTGTTTGTTTATTGTCATTTTTGAGTTTTGGTTTGGGCCTAAGTGTTTGTTTTCTCTTGGTGTTGAATATTTTCTATTATAATGGTTCTTTTGTGTCAAATGCTTTGGAAGTTCCTCCTCTTTTATTTATTTTGAATTGGTTTTGGCTTCTTTTGATATTTTATGTTTCTTTTGTCTGTATGTTTTATCTTGTCGGTTGTGAGCTTCTGTTTTGCATCTGTGATTTCTCTTCTTTTCTCTTACTTCACAATTGTCAAGTTACTGGATTCAATCATTAGTGAGCTCCCATCTTTCATTAATTGAATTTTTGAGTTTTAGCCTTCTTGTTGGCTTTGTATTTTTATTTAATCTCCTATTTATGTTTAACAGAAATGGTCATCAAATGTTCCTGTTTATAATTTTAGAAAATAGAAAACAAGAAATAGGGAACAAAAAACAGAAACTTTATCAAACGGGGCCTTAATTTCCATATATTTTTCTTATGTTTTGTATGATTTCTCTTGCGTTTATGATAACTTTTCATTGTAAAAAATTAGTCATCAATAGACTTATATGTTTTTTCTCTTCTATTGTATTTTCTTTTCAGGGAACTGCGAGATGGGACTGTTGTTTCTTCAACTATACGTGTAAAGCTGAATCCACAATCTTTGTACAAATCAGGGAACATGGCTTCTGTTTCATGGTTCACATCGCTCTCTTGCACTGCGGGGGCTTATCCTTCAACTACTTCCCAATGGTTGCAGTTCACTTTTCTATCTCCATGTCCTCAAAGAGCATTTTTATCCTCCGTTGATCTTTTGTTTCTACTTCTTATCATGTTATTTGGAGCTCAAAAGCTATATTCTAAGTTCACTGTCAAAGGCCAGCCAGACTGTAATTTGAGTGAACGCCTCATTGAGAAGAATAGAGCTCGTCTTGAAACTACAATTCAGTTTAAACTCTCATTGATTTTGAGCATCCTGTTTGCGTTAATTTGCATTGTGTTTTGTATTATAGCGTTTACTACAAGTAAACAGTCACAATGGAAATTAACCAATGGATTGTTTTGGTTAGTTCAAGCCGTAACTCATACGGTGATTGCTATATTGGTCATTCATGAAAGGAAATTTGACGCTACTAGGCATCCCTTAACACTCCGGCTTTATTGGGCTGCAAATTTTATCATTGTTTGTCTCTTCACTGCATCTGGGATTGTTCGTCTAGTTTCTGCCAACGAAACTGGGGAACCCAACTTAAGGTTCGATGACATTGTTTTCATAGTTTTTTTGCCATTATCAATGGTTCTTTTTTATATAGCTATTGAAGGATCAACCGGCAGTATGATGACCAGAACAGTACAAGAAATTAATAAAGATGGCGAGGAATTTGTACCCCCAAATGAATCCAATGTGACTGCCTATGCTTCAGCTTCTTCACTGTCTAAATTACTCTGGCTTTGGATGAACCCTTTGCTTAAAAAAGGTTATGCAGCTCCTTTAGTTATTGACCAAGTACCATCACTTTCTCCAGAACATAGCGCTGCAACAAGGCTAGCAATATTTGAATCAAAATGGCCTAAACCACACGAGAGATCTGAGCATCCCGTTCAAACCACATTGTTTTGGTGTTTCTGGAAAGATATTCTCTTCACCGGTGTTCTTGCAGTCATTCGTCTTGGTGTCATGTTTTTGGGGCCTGCCCTTATCCAAAGTTTTGTTGATTATACTGCTGGAAAAAGAAGCTCCCCTTATGAAGGATATTACCTCATATTGACCCTCATGTTTGCTAAATTTTTTGAAGTGTTAACTACTCATCACTTCAACTTCAGCTCCCAGAAGCTGGGAATGCTTATTCGGTGTACCCTTATTACTTCAATATACAAAAAAGGCCTAAAGTTATCCTCATCCGCTAGACAGGCTCATGGGATTGGACAGATAGTAAATTATATGGCTGTAGATGCCCAGCAACTTTCAGATATGATGCGGCAATTACATGCTATATGGTTGACACCATTTCAGGTTGCTATAGCCTTTGCACTTTTGTATGCCTATATTGGTGCTGCAGTGGTTGCTGCAGCAGTTGGACTTTTAGCTGTCTTTTTGTTTATTCTTTTTACTACCAAGAATAACAATAGGTTTATGAGGCAAGTGATGATGGGTCGTGATTCAAGGATGAAAGCAACAAATGAGATGCTTAACAATATGCGTGTGATTAAGTTTCAAGCATGGGAGGAAGATTTTCAAAGAAGAGTTGAAAATTTTCGTGGGACTGAGTTTAAATGGCTTTCCAAGTTCATGTATTCAGTATCTACCACTATGGTGGTGCTGGGGAGCGCTCCAGCACTGATATCCACTGTAACTTTTTGTTGTGCAATCCTCTTAGGCATTCAGCTGGATGCGGGAACAGTGTTTACAGTTATGAGTCTCTTCAGACTTGTGCAAGAGCCTATCAGAAACTTTCCCCAGTCTTTAATTTCATTGTCTCAAGCGGTAATATCACTTGGAAGGTTGGATAGTTTCATGTTGAGTCAAGAGTTGGCGGAGGACTCAGTGGAGAGGGAAGTAGGTTGTGACAACGGAATAGCAGTGGAGGTTCTAGACGGGTCATTTAGCTGGGACGAGGATGGAGAAGTTCTGAAAAATATAAATTTTAATGTTAGGAAAGGAGAACTTACAGCTGTTGTTGGCATTGTGGGATCTGGGAAATCTTCTCTTTTGGCTTCCATTCTAGGCGAGATGCACAAAATATCTGGAAGGGTATGATTCTTTTTCAATCCTTGACTGCAAGTGAAAAAGATTGTTGTTATTTTAGCATTTTTCATGTAAACTAGTAGAATTTATGATAACTTTGTCACCCCAAATCTCTAAATAAACAGGTTCGGGTATGTGGGAGAACAGCTTATGTTGCGCAAACTTCATGGATACAGAATGGGACTATTGAAGAGAACATATTGTTTGGTTTGCCAATGGACAGAAAAAGATATAGCGAAGTAATCCGAGTTTGTTGTCTGGAAAAGGATTTGGAAATGATGGAATTCGGAGATCAAATGGAGATTGGTGAACGCGGTATTAATCTAAGTGGTGGCCAGAAACAGAGAATACAACTTGCCAGAGCTGTATACCAAGACTGCGACATTTATCTCCTGGACGATGTGTTTAGTGCTGTTGATGCTCACACTGGGTTGGAAATATTCAAGGTGAGAAGTGGCAAAACACATGAGCAAAATACTTTACATCTTGTTTAAGATAGACTTAAAACAACTACTTAAAAGTACTTATTGTGTAGAGTATAACGTAAAGGGATCTATTCTAAAACACGTTTTATCAAAATGTTTTTTGTGCATTTATTTTAAAAGCTCTCTCAGTATGCTTTTAAGGCGGTGTCTGGGGCAAGGAGTTGATTATTATAGTCCTAGGTTATGATAGTTTGTGTTATAATAGTATGTGTTTGAAATTTAAACTATTGTTTGAGAAGGAAATAGTAAACATTGTAGCGCATCAATCTAAAATAGTAAAAACTATAGCAAATAGTAAATATTGTAGCAAATGTGTGAGTTTTGAAATAATGTTAATTGTATCTAATTGGGAAGTACAAAATAGTACTATAGCAAGAGGTGATTATTATAATCTTAGGATAGTCCTTGCTCCAAACGCCCACTTAACGTAAGAACAATGTTAACTCCTCATTTATTGGGTGCATCTTTCTCCATATTTTACACTTATATTATTGTCTTTTGTACATCACTTGCTCTAGAGGAGAACCAATCATGCTCATGGCATCATGGAAGAAGTGTTTCTTCTTTTATGATGCATGAACATGATTTTATACTGTCTTTGCTGTGGTGCCTTAAAGGATCAGTGGTTGTGATAAAGCTGTTCTTGTTGCCATTTCACATAAAATAATGTTCATCTAATTTCTATATCATATTTTCACAGGAGTGTGTTAGAGGAATTCTCAGAGACAAGAGTATCATACTTGTGACTCACCAAGTTGATTTCTTGCATAACGTGGACCTTATCTTAGTAAGTACATTATTTATAAAGCAATTCCTTTTGATAAATGTTTCTAAAGCAAAATATGTCTTGCAGTTAGTGGACTGAATTTTGGTGCAACTTCTTGTAGGTAATGCGAGATGGGATGGTTGTTCAATCGGGCAAGTACAATGATTTATTAAGTACTGGAACAGATTTCAAGGCCTTGGTTGCTGCACATGAAACCTCCATGGGAAGTGTGGAAAATGGCACTGCTGAAGCAGTTGAAAACCTTCCCTTGCTACAAAAAATTTCATCCAAGAACAGAAAGGTCAATGGTGAAAACAATGTGATTGATACTCCAAACATAAATAAGGGTTCTTCTAAGCTCATCCAAGATGAAGAGAAGGAAACAGGAAGAGTTGGTTGGGGACTCTACAAAGTTTACTGCACAGAGGCCTTTGGATGGTGGGGTGTGGCTGTTGTGCTGGGACTAACTTTAGCAGGGCAATTGTCGTCCATGTCCAGAGACTACTGGCTAGCATACGAAACTTCAGATGAGAATGCCAAATCATTTGATTCCTCGCTTTTCATTACCGTGTATGCAATACTTGCTTTTATTTCATTGGTGTTGGTAGCTTTCAGATCCTTTGGCACTACATTTTTGGGGCTTAAGACTGCTAAGGTTTTCTTCTCACAAATTCTTAATTGCATCCTACATGCTCCCATGTCATTTTTTGACACTACACCTTCAGGAAGGATACTTAGTAGGGTAAGAAATCAACGCCTCTATTGTATGTTTTGCACATTTGTTAGATTCATATCATATATGGAAAATACGCTTGAAATGAGATATAGTCAAGCCCTTTACTTAAGATTATTTTGCTTTGATCAGGCATCAAATGATCAGACAAACATTGATGTGTTCATACCCTTTTTCTTGGGAAATACTCTTGTCATGTACTTCGCTGTGCTCGGCATAATCATCATTATATGCCAATATTCATGGCCTACAGCTTTCTTCCTTATTCCACTTGGCTGGCTAAACGTTTGGTACCGGGTATGATTTTCAATATAATTCGATCCAGCATGCTTGTTTTAACTTATGGCTGCTTGAAATATTTGTGACTTTGCATTTAGTCTTATATTTAACATCCCAATTTCTCTTGAATATTTATTATCATATCCAACAGGTAAACACAAAACTTGTCAACATGTTTCTCATCTTAATGTAATTGTAATCTTGATCGTTTCATATATAGGGCTATTTCCTTTCGTCATCTCGTGAGCTAACTCGTTTAGATGGTATCACAAAAGCACCTGTTATTCATCACTTTTCAGAAAGCATAACAGGAGTAATGACAATACGCTCATTTAGGAAACAAGAGCTATTTTGCAAAGAGAATATCAAACGCGTTAATGCCAATTTACGCATGGATTTCCACAATAATGGATCAAATGAGTGGTTGGGTTTTCGTTTGGAGCTTCTTGGAAGTATCTTTCTCTGTATCTCTACTTTGTTCATGATCTTATTGCCTAGCAGTATTATAAATCCAGGTACTCATATTCAGATCTATATGATTGTTCCTAATGAAATCTAGCTATGCTAAATAGTCTTCTACATTTTATAAGATCAAAACCAAGCTTAGTCCAAATTTGTCTAGTTAAGTTATTTTATTTGATGCAGCAACTGTTGGTTTATCACTTTCATATGGATTATCCTTGAATACCGTTCTGTTCTGGGCCATTTATATGAGTTGCTTCATTGAAAACAAAATGGTTTCTGTTGAGAGAGTAAAGCAATTTACCATAATACCCTCTGAAGCAAAATGGAGGATGAAAGAGGAACTTCCTCCTCCAAACTGGCCTACCCATGGTGATGTTCATCTGCAAGATCTGCTGGTAATTATCTTTGAATTGTTTCTTTAATGCAAACACAACTTTCTATGTAGCTGTAATTGCTTTGCATTGTTTGCAACATATACATACATACACACACACACAGATTAATAATTCGAGCATTGAGGACAATACGTGTATTGGAAAACAACATTGGACTTAAACTTATCGAGTTCTCCACTTAGAATTTTGATTAAGAGTCTATTAAGAATGACTTTTCAAGTGTTTTAAAAACATTTTTTCCACTAAAAAAAGGATTTCTTTTAGAATGTTTAGAAAGACCATTTTTTTCACTAAAAAAAGATGTCTCTAAAAATTTTTGGAAAGATTTTAGGATTTACACTAGACTAGATTCGACGAACCAAAGGTTTTATTTGATATCTAGCTTTTGAAAAGCATGATTACCAAGTGGTGTGGTTTATGATCTTATTCAGAATTTATGGAGGAGTGAATTAGGAGAATTTTGTGGTATCTGCCAGTAGTTTCTGTGCTCTCACCTGAAGTTAGATTCGACAACTTTGATGCAAACTTCTAGAAAGTCAGAAACTCGAATATGCTTTAATTTTTTGCGACAGGTCCGTTATCGCCCAAGCACTCCATTGGTTCTCAAGGGTATTACTTTGAGCATTCATGGGGGAGAAAAGATTGGAGTTGTTGGCAGAACAGGAAGTGGAAAATCTACTCTGGTTCAAGTCTTCTTCAGGCTAGTTGAACCTTCAGGAGGGAAAATAATCGTGGATGACGTTGACATTGGCACGCTTGGGCTTCATGATCTTCGATCACGATTTGGGATCATTCCACAAGAACCAGTTCTTTTTGAAGGAACTGTGAGAAGCAACATTGATCCAATTGGCCAACATACTGATGAAGAAATATGGAAGGTCATACATCTTTCTATCTTCCATACCCACATGGTAACCTGTAAATGTTCAAAGTTAAATACACATACTAGGATTAACCGTGACCTATTAACTTTTAAGTTTGTGTGATTTAACATGGTAACAAAACAGAAGATACTTTGTTGAGTCTTAAATTTTTCAACTTGAGCAACTGGGTTGACCGGTGATTTCTTATTTCATTGCTACGTTTTCTAACTCTTCTTTTCTTTGCAGAGCCTCGAGCGGTGCCAACTTAAAGACATTGTTGCTGCAAAACCTGATAAACTCGACTCATCAGGTGCTAGCCTTCTCTCTATAGACTTCTCAACCAAATGTAGCTTTTGAACCTGTTAGTTTTTGTTCTTTCTATTGAAAAATTACTTATTTTATCAATCTTCTATACTATGTCAGTGGTTGCTAATGGAGACAATTGGAGTGTGGGGCAGAGACAGCTTCTCTGTTTAGGAAGGGTTATGTTAAAGCATAGCCAACTTTTGTTTATGGATGAGGCAACAGCTTCCGTCGACTCGCAAACTGACGCTGTGATACAAAAGATAATCCGAGAGGACTTTGCAACGTGTACAATTATCAGCATTGCTCACAGAATCCCAACAGTTATGGACTGCGACAGAGTTTTGGTGGTAGATGCAGGTAATTTCTCTCTCTCTTAACGTTCGTCTGTTGATAGTTTTTTGGTTATAATTATGTCTGGTACATTTGATATAAAAGTCATTAGTCATTAACCACGTTAGTTTAATACTTGTATGGCATATGATCGTATTTAACTAAGCATAATATTATGCAACACATTGTGACATTTGAAGCAAGGTGGACTAATTTTGGGCAAGCTAATGACACAATTGACACTTTTTGTAGTCCAAAGGCCAAACGGATACAAATTTAAAAGTTTATTGCTCCATCTTTGAATCACGAATGATCCTATTTTCTGAATTTGGGACGGTGTTAGTTGACTATTGAATCTTATATCGATGCTAGTAAATTCAAATGATTCTAAGAACGTGATATGATTTTTTGTTTGGAATAAATATGTGTTTGGTTTTTCTTTACCAAAGAAAAACATGAAATTTCATGCAAAATTAACCGATAATGAAAGGAGTAACCCATGCATTTTATAATGACTATAAGGTTTCATTTTTTTGGGGTGGGATACTCAAAACAGTCCATTCATTTCCCTTTGGCTGCACTTTTGTAGGCTTGGTTTATAAAGCACATCTTAACAAACAAATCTTTATAATTCAACAGGACTTGCTAAAGAGTTTGACAAACCATCTAGATTGCTCGAGAAGCCGTCGTTGTTCGGCGGATTGGTTCAAGAGTATGCTAATCGCTCGACTGATTTGTAAGTGATCATTGAAGCCCGGTCATCGGCTTTACTTCGACAAGTTGCCTTTTGAAAAGTCAAGCGATAATTTTAGTTGTAGTAGTCTTAGGCTTAAGTGCAAGTTGCAAAATAGAAAAGTAGGTTTCTTTCTGTAAAATGCACCATTTATATATATATACAAGTACTACATAATGAACAAAATAATGTACAGCATAAAACAGAGAAAACATGGTTGAAGAGGGGATATGAAGAAAAAATTCCTTAACACAAATTTTGCATTTATGAATTATTTCTTAGTAAAGAATAAAAAAATTCAAATTATTATTATCTTTTTCAAAATAATTAAAACCCAAGGCTAAGGACTTTGTTTATTAAGGCTTCGTATAAGAAACATGCCCACGGTGGGGTGTAAAATGCATTTTTAGTATTTAGTTGTGCAGTTGAGAGGATCAAAGTTTAAAATGTTAATGTGGTCTTAATTTTATGAGAATTTTGATGAAAATATCGATTTCAATAGATGCTTTTTAAAGAATTATAAAAGCAACAAACAAAAAATCAATTTAAATTAGTAGATAAACATTTTATGATTTTTAAACTAGTTAAGATGTTTATTGTGTGTAATAATATTTATATTAGTGACATTTTGTTGACTATTTTTTTTGTTTTACAATATTTTCTAAGATACTGTGGAAATATCAAATCATCTTTCATGTTGATTTAAAATTCATACAAATGTAGAAATATCTAAGAAAGTATATGTATTGTTGATTTATTATTTATTTCATGTTAGTGCCAGCTTTAAAAATCAAAGAAAAATTGTCAAAAATAGCAATTGTAACCAAATATTTACAATATATAGTAAAATTTTCAGATTCTATCAATTATAGATATCGATAGACACTGATATTCTTCTAAATATATTAAAAGGTATAATATTTGAAAAACATTTTTTTTACTACTTTATCCCTCAAAATTTGAATGTATTACATATATGCTATCAACATTTATTTACGAGACGTTAATTTTAAATATAAATGTATGTATTACAATGTTTTACTACTAATATACTAATTAAATAGAATCATTTATTTTATTATTATTATGTGTTACGTTTGTTCCGTTACCACTATTTTAATAACAAAATAATTATAAATTAAATTTGTATTAACGTTTTCGAACTAAAACATTTTTTTGTTAAAATTCTAATACATCAAGAGTATAAATTGGAGAACAATGCCCTCTGTACACTATTTAGATTGTTATTTTTTTCACTAGCCTACAATAGTCATTTTTTGCAGCAAAAATTGTAGCTCCTCTACTTTGGTAAATCATACACAAAAACAACCTCATGTGCCAATACCATAAACACACAAAACAAAAGTTTCAGACTAATTTGATATAATCTTTTAAGGTTTCTTTATTTGGTTTTTTGTTTTTTTCTTTTTGTAATTTACTATTCTAATGTTTATATTAAATTGGTCTAATTTTTATAGTTACATTGTTGCAAATAACATTTGTATGAACTTAAATCTCAATTATATATCTAAGGTTTGACAAAGTGGAACTTGAGATTAACCAATTTAAGCTAAAATGGGAAAAATTTCTCTAACATATTGAATTATTATTAAGACATTAGTAGTTAATTTTCAAAAGTTAAAACTTTTTTTTTTATAACCGATAATTAATTTCCTTTAATGGATAATTATGAGATAATGGTTACAATGCACTTTTTAATGTCATTATAATGTTGAAACTCAAAACTATCAAATACTAAATAATATAAATACACAACAAAGAATTAATTTGTTGCATATTTATGTGAGGGAAGCCCAAAAGAGTAAAATGAAATAAATTAAAAATTGAAATCGAGGGAGAAGAGAGGTCAGTACCCCAATACAAAATTGGATATAGTTTTATTCAAATTTTTCAAATTTTTATTTTTGACATAATTGTACAGAAACTTTTGTACTAAAAAATTATAAATACGTTTGAGAATAAAAAATTGTTACAAATACAATTAAAAGTTACCATTTTAAATAATATAAATAAATGATTTCGTATGTTTTAAAAGTTATTAAATTTATACCTATAAAAAGTTATTAAATTGAATAATATATTATTAAAGTAGTTAATTTATAATATTTCATTCTAACTATAAATTTATTTGCGATTTTAAAATATTAAATCCTTCAATTTTAAAATTTAAATCCTTCAAAATTTTACTATTAAAAAAAATAGCATTGACACCGTTCATAAAATTCAAAACTAAAAATAGATACGATTATAAATCATTTAACATATGTTCTCTAAATATATTATCTAACATCTTGATATATTGTCAAGGTTGATGAGATTTACAACCAAACAAAAAGGATAAACTTTCTTTTTTTCATTACTTCTTTTGAAATACGACTAAGAAAAATAATACTTAAATACAAAACATTTACTTAGAAAAATTAGATACACTCAAAATTTTTACAAAAAATTATATGAAAAAATAAAAGATTTTTTTATGACATCAATTCACCTTGCCTTTCTTAGAGCAAATAATCTAAAGATAATAATATATCATATTTAAAAGACTTATTTTTTTCATCCATTTATCATAAAAACATAGTTTCATTTTTTTTTCTTTCATCATAAATAGTTGATAAAAAATTGTTTAAAAGAACAAGAACAATAGAACATAGGATGAATTTGAGATATATGAGAGTTGAGTTTGTATTTAAATTAAATTTCATATGTAAAAGCTTAAAATTGAAATACCACGTGCAAAGCACGTGTTAGAAACTAGTTCTTTTAAAAGTGGCATTGATAGACAGTCTATCAATTTTTACCATTGATAGAATCCAAAATTTTGCTATAGCTTGTAAATATTTTTAATTTATTTTACTATTTTTAAAAATATCCTAAAAAACAAATCAAAATTTAAAATTAAAACTTTATTTTATTAAATATATATTTTTCAATTTCTTAAAGAATTTTTAGCCACATTCTAAAAACATAAAACGAGTTTTTAAATATTTTCGTTTACCAAATTTGACTTTGTTTTTCAAAACATATGTACATAATAGATAACTAAGCAAATAGTTTAGTAGTATAATTGGCGTTTATAAGCTTAATTTTTTTCCAACTAATCTTGTTCTAAAACTCACGCCAATTTTAATTTAATAATAAATATAAAAATCCTATATGATCAAAATGGAAATTCTTTTATCTATAATATAGTGATTCTACCAATGTCATATTATTGCTTATGTCATTTTAAAGTATGATTTTTTAGATTAATTAGTTTAAACCTATATTAGTGTCATAACTCTACCTTATATTAATTAATATATTTTGTTAATTAGACTAAAACGTTGGACTAGAATTCACCGCCCAACTAAGTAAATAAACCATAATCTTCTTTCAGCTCTATTTTATTTTCTTTTATTAAATGAAATGAAATTAAATAATATCAAAAGTTTTGTCCTTCTCCTCTTGGCATCTCTCATCACTCTCAATTTGATGTGTTAGTTTTAACAAAATTGTTATTTATTTTTCAAAATTGCAAATAAATGAAATTGTTATTTATTGTTGAGATTCTCTCATAATTGAAAATTAATAATTTTGTTATTTTTCAAAATAGGAGAATCTAAGTTGTTTGCTATTTTATCTTAATTGTTTGAATATAAAGATAACCAAACTACTGATTATTTTTTAAATTGGAGAATCTCAACTATTAATTATATTTTAAAATAACCTTAATTAAAATTTAAATTAAAAAATTAGTATTTTTCAAAATTGGAGAATCTAATTTTTTCTATTTTATGTCCAAATAAGATTAATTGCTGAAAAAATATAAGCCTTTGGTCAAAGTCGACAAATTAAGTACCTTATTTTCTTCCTCCAAAACTTCTTTTCCCTTTCTTTCTTTTAATTTATTATGGTTGCTGAGTACTATGTAAAACAAAATCTTTTTCCAATAAAATAAAATATTATTTTGTCCATAAAAATATATTATAAATATCGTCATCACATTCATATTAACGAGAAATGTGAACACATAGGAATGTGAAGGTAGGAGATGAGGAATCTACAGGAGATTAGGAATCTGAAGCTCAAGAAGACGAAGAAGACAATGCCACCGTCAAGGAAAAATGAAAAATAAAAAAAAAAGGAGGTAGACGGAGAAAGAAGAAGAAGAATAGGAAATCAGTGGTTCTTGACATTGGAAGAAGAAAAGTTTATGAAAGTTTAATTTTTTTTTTAAATTTTACGTAATTGTTGTATGTAAGGTTATTATTGGTGTTTTCAAATTCTAATTTTTTCTTATTATTCAAAATGATAATTTTAAAACTGCGTCTCTTGTTGACCCATTTGAAAATAAACTTCCTTATGATTGAGCGGTTGATTTTGGTTCGGTTTAATTAGATATTCTTAGGTACCGAACCAGAAAGAAACTCGGTTTTTTTAAATAATATTTTTCCCACTCCTCTCCTCAGGAAATAAACCCTACGAAATCTCAAATGAGTTCTTCATCTTCCACATACTAAAGCCCTAGCCACCAATTCCCTTTTCTCCTTCCGATTCATAGAGATGGGAAGGTCTCGAAGAAAGTACAAGAAATCTCGCCCAAAAGTTAAGGTTGGTTTGCCCAAAAGGAACCCTAATGTCTTCAAGCCATCTTTTTGCATGCCGCCTAAGCTCCGCTCCTTGCTCGCCGAACAATTTGAAGAAGATCCAACATGGGATGAGAAAGGAAGTGTCATTCAAAATTATAAATCCTTCGGTGTTATTTCTAATCCTAATTTGCTCAGTGTTCGTTCCCGCACTGATCACATCGTTGAGAGCGACTCTCTCCAAGTCCCGCTATCCGATGACCCTGACTCCGTTCTTGATTCTTCCGGCAGTGATGTTGAAGAGGACGGTGAGTATGAGTTTGAATTTGTTATCTTTCGGTATTGTTTTAAATTTCAGCTGTGTCTCCGTGAATCTATCTGGGTTTTTTGGAATTTTTGGATTTGAAAGGAACGGGATGGTTTTGAGCGTAGATAATGTGATGTTTTCAAATTTATAAGTATATTTGTTGGGATGAAATTAGTTAGCTTTTAGACATATGATGCCTTCTGTTCCAGTTTTAGTGAATTGGTCACTGGGAATAGTTTCTGCAATCTGTTAATACTTTGGTGCTCTTCACCTGAAAGGAGTCAAAGCTTAGGAAAGATTTGAAATTTCTAAATAGCTTTAACTTTAAGAGAACTGGCAACTTTCTATCGAACCAAAATTGCATCCAAACTGGTTGCATTTTGTTGGTCATTGATATATTTGGGGAACCTTTTGCTGGATCAGGTTATATGAAATGAAACAAAAGGTCAAGCTGATGGGTTGCGGTAATTTAATCATATCAATGCTCCATCACTCTCCCTTCACTTGTGATTTGAAAATTTGTCGAAGGTCTATCAAATGAAAATCAATATTACTTGTTGAGAAAATGACATTACAGTTGTAACTCAGAAGTTTAAGCTCGTGGGTTATTGTAATTTTAGTTATTCCAATACTTCAACAACATAAAATGATGGTTGAGATCATTGTAATGTCTTAATTGTCATGATTATGAAGTTTCATGAGGATGTCAAAGCAATTTTTTAGTTTTGTTTCTGATTTCATCTTGTTCTTTCTTTTGTCTTCTTTAGATTTGAAAACAGCATTGGGAAAGAAGCGCAAAGATGGGAAATCTGCACCTCTGCAACCGTTGACCACACTTCAGCGTGTTCATGTCGGTAAGCTAATCGAGAAATATGGAGATGATTACCAGGTAAGCTTCAATGTTGCTTGCTTGCTTTTAAATCTGAGTGATAGGCATTGTTTTTTTTTATTTTTTATTTTCCTCATTGAAAATTGCTCTGCAGAGGATGTTTATGGATACAAAGCTGAACTCAATGCAGCATTCTGTTGCCACTCTGGAGAAACTATGCAAAAGATATAACAGTTGTTTAGATTCGAATCCATTGATATTGACTCGTAAACGACGATAGCTCCTGTCTTTCAAATTGTTTTGTTACAAGAGGTGAAAATCAGATAAGGTATGATCATGAAATTTTCTTGAGCAATATTATTTTGAAACTAAATGTTATGAGCCTTAATAGATAAATCTTTCTTCCTGCTTCCTGTAGTTTTATTCCTTTCAAGAAACTGCTCATAATTTTGATTCATGTTTAGTTGGTCGCGTCGAGGGAATTTTTCAATTTAGGGAAACGGATGGTGTGCTTGGAATAATTTTGAGAAAAAATGCTTTTAAAATCAAATTGATTTTTCTATAAAAACCTTTCAAAAAATTAATAATGTGAAGTGTGGGCAATATAGTTTTAGATTAAGGACAGTGTTTTTAAAAATATCTTATTAAGTAGTTCAAGCAATATGAATGACGTACTAAGTTTAAAGAAATAAAATATTTTTTTTTTATAATTCATAGAATCGTTTGTAATATAGAGCAACGTAACAAATTTGCCATTGAAAGTATAAGATAAAATTACGATTTTGTTTATTTTTTGAAATGGTTAAACAAGACCTTATTTAAAAGGGTAATTAAATATAACAAAATTTAACTATTGTTAGTGTTAAACAGTGGTAGTTAACATACTAAATTCTTTATTATTATTTTTTTTTCTGCTTTGAAACTGTGATATTTATTTATGAATTTATTTACTTGCGAATGCTACCAGAACACTAAAATCATGCTAAGTTATGCATCTAATTTTTTTCGCATCTACTTTTAAGTTATATGTTTAATAGTTTATTGATGAATAGAACACATTGCAAAATGGTTTGTTTTTAATGTTTAAAAACGTTAAACATTTGAAGATTAGATCATAGATACATTTGAAATTTAAGCCATTTGATACCTTCAATCTCAATAAATAAATAAAAAATGTATTGCTTATTTATGAACGTAAACATGTGAAAGTTTGGTGACTGTTTATTTCCATAAATAAATTATAAAAAAAGAGTATATTTATCAAACAATTTCATAATGTTTAGTTATCTTATAAAGCATAGAAATTACACCAAAATGTAAGATTATGAGAGAAGAATAATAAATATCCAAGTTTACAGCATAAAAGAAACTGTGTATTGAAACGTAGTGGGTTGAATTTACAACAAACGGTATAAACTAAGCTTACATATACTATCGACCAAAGGACTAAAAAAGAAGAGTTCTAACCATACTTAAATTCGCAAAAGGGATCAGCCTGCAGGAACCTTGGCATCAGCAGCTGTAAAAATTCTAGAAATAAATAAATAAAATTTACAGTTTTCATCAAGAAAAATGCAATTCACAAGAGTTGATATTAAAAATCTACACTCCCATGAATGCTCGAGATATGGATTCCCAGTGCTCCTTTGCTTGCTGGACCCTCTCTGCTCTTTCTGTTTGGAGACGTTTTTCCCAGTATTCGGGGCAGCTGTAAACAACAAACAATTAAATTGGAGTAATTATAACGGCAATAATTTTATGGTTAAATAATCAAGTGTATACTATGGTCATTAACTATATTTACAATTTTTGTAAAATGTTGCTATTGAGGTTAATAATTTGAATCTAATTGCTATATTTGCAATGTCTCGTTGAATTTGATTCTATGTTGTATAAAGAAGTTGATGAAAGAATGTAGTCCAAACTTATAAGAACAAACTAATCGCACTTTGACATATAAAAAAGCAAGAAAATAGACTCTTCTTTTCACTAAAAAGATACATAATGGTTATTAGATTTTTAGTGGCGATCAAACTGGCCAATTGGTGAATATTATCCGTTTAGAAACAAAAGAAATTAAAAAAATAAGCTAAACTACAATGTCAAATCTTTCCAAGTTTTTAAAATTTGTGCTTAATATGTTTTTTTTAGTTTTAACAAATGACTTATCAATTTTTGAATATTTAATTTTGTATTTAAGGAATTGTGAACTTTAAATGTATCATTAGTCCCTTAAAAAATTTATTTTAGTGTTAGGCTCACATGTTTCATATTTTCAGAAATTAATAGATTTGTTAAGACATTAATTGAATCCAATAAAGATTTCAAACTTTTAATTTGGTATGTTCCTACCTATTAAACACAATTATTAGGTAATATATTAATTGAATCCAATAAAGATTTTCAACCTTTAATATGTAATTTATCTCAATTTACAAATTTGGCTTATAAGGTTGAGAAAGTTACAAATAAGCCATAATATATTCTAAGAGCTAAAATTTAGTCTTGATAGTTTATAAAATTTCATAAATAGTCAAACTATATTTCAAGTTCTCTGAACCATAGAGACCAAAATTAATATTTATTTTGGATTAACTTTAATTACACATCATAACGGTTAAATTTCAAATTCTCCTAACTATAGAGACCAAAATTTGTAATTTAATCTAGACACCTATTCAAAAATTTACTAGATATAATTGGAAAAAAAAAACTACAATTTATAAGTAATGAGTTATAATATCAAGATATCTACTAACCTTCGACTTAATAGAATATTAAGCTCTTCCAAGTGTACAGCACCTTCATAAACTCTTGCCTGTTTATCAATACAAAGAATTATATCAGAACGAAGTAACAAAGCTCGAATCCTTCAGCAGACGATATAGAAACAAAACTAGCCCTTTCAATGGTATTGTAGCTGTTGATATTTAACTGCTTCAATATTTTTAGCAGTATTGTTAGATACTGATTGTAAATTTCTCTCCCTATCTTTATTTTGTTAAATAATACCATCTTGTTTCTATTAATCTAACTTACCTCACGGCAGAGTGGGCACTTCCCTTTTGGATTAGCAAACTTTAGCCCATCAACTATGGTTACTGAAGCTGCCGAACAAGCACACATGTAGCAAAATATATGGCCGCAAGTGAGTGAAACGGGATCAAATACTATTTCCTGCAGATAGGAAGAGTGAAAAGCTCTGATGAATGAAGGAAAATCTCATTTTAGAAACATTAAGTTCGTCGTGAAAATCCATCGAAATTTGGGCAAGTATACGTGAAGTGATGATTTCCTATAATGGGTAAATTCGTTTGAGCAAACTAGACCTCTCTTGCACCTAGAGAGTTAGGAACTCCAAGAGTTAATTAAAAAGCAAGTCAAGAGAGTTTCACTTCAGCATTCATTCCAAATCGATCGTCTAAATCTAGTGAATTGGGTGCGCTATTGGAGAAACTAAATCTTCATCACACATCAAATCCGAAATAGATCACTAATAAGATCATAAGAGTGCTTCAGTATTCAAAGATTTGTCTGCAAGCGTAATGAACCTTAAACATGGGGCAGTTTCATGAAGTATGCAATGTTGAAGACCTGAAATCTTACCAAACATATGGAACATGTCAAGTCGATGTCAAGTTTGACTGAATCGAAGAGCTCGCAAGTAAGTGATGGTTTTCCATCAGTAATTGCAAGGGAACATTCCTCAAATGCTGAAGAGATCCTCTTAGATTTATGCTTTGTCTCCTTCAGGTTAATGTGGAATGCTATAAGCTCTGATAGCCATGGTGACTGAAGGATCTCGATGTGCTTACTCTGAGCTTGTGACTTAAAGGTTTGCCCTTGCTTGGAGTAATGAATCTGTACTCAGCAACCCAATCAAGAACTAAGTAAAAGAAAACAAAAGTCAAATTACAAATTAAGTATGCGAACATCCATAACTGTGTGCATATTGGACAAAATTGAAGGATTCTAAACAAAATAACATATAAATGAAATGACAGTTGGACAATCTTATTAAGTAACGTATCAAATCCTTTTCACAAGCTGTCACTCTATATTGTCCAATTGACCAAATCAACCAACATTTGAAATTTTAGACACGAACAAACTGCAATGGCTTTCAGCAATGTATAATGAATCGAACCGAAAATGTTAAGAAAATACCTTATCATATTTCTTCAAGATCTTCCTAACTGCAATGGCGTTCATCAATGCATAATTAACCAGTTCTTTCCCTTCCTGAACTAAGACAGCATGATCGCTTTCCAGTTTGCCTTTGAACCATAAGAGATACTTTCTAAAGCCAGAAGCAAGGTGCAGTTCAAGCAATTTTTGTGCTCGCTGATTAAAACCTCCTACTATTGCAGACATTTCATTGAGAAGGAAAGGGAAGAAAGTCCCATCGCACACTACGCTTACACAAATTAGTTCAAACAAAACAAACCACTTCAAATCACAATGCAATATACAACCAAGCAAAATATCAAACACCTAGAGGACAATCACAGAGAGATAACCGAAATTCAAAAAATCTATAAACACTAAGAAAAAACAACGAAGGTATCAGAACATAATCGAGTTTCCATACCTGAACACTGATCCGGACAGGTGTGAATGGCGACGGCGGAGCAAGCGCCATCGCCATGACGGTGTCGAGATTGAAAATCTCTGCTACAGTTCTTCAGAATCTTCTTAAGCCGTTTGAAGTGAAATCCAGGTAGCTTCAGTTTCTTCTCCTGACCTCGCAAATACTCCTCATACTTTTTGCAGAACTTCATCTTCTTCCCTCGATAATCCACTCGATCTCTCAGCTTCGTCGTTCTAATTTCCCTCAACAAATCAACTTAATTCTCCGAACAAGAAAAAATGGCGATAATCCACCGGCGGAAATCGCCGCGCTTCCTTAAATCGATTAGAATTCCAGAATCATTCACAACAACAACAAAAGATTCAGATATTTTTCTTCAAGAATGAAGTGGAAAATCCATCGGAAACTAAGAGAATGCAGAAACTGAGATAGATTGAGGTTTTTAATAAGAAATAAAGCTCAAAATTTTGGTTGTGATAATCATGGATTCATCATCATCCACGAGAAGGCTAAAACTTTTTTTGTATGGTGTAAGTGTAAAAGTGACGGGATATTAATAAAAATAAAAAATAATAATTAAATAAGTGTTTTGAAAATTTCTTTAGGCAATAAATTTATTGACAACTAAATGAAAGTCAAATACCGGGAGGCCCTTTTGGAAGTATATATCTCCACCTGACCTCACCCTCCATTTTATAAATATATATATATATATATATATATATATATATATATATATATATATATATATAGAACTTCAATTACTTTTTATTTTATTTTATAATAATCTTTAATGTTTTTCACTTTTAGTTTTGGTAATATATATTTTAAAATTGTGAGGTTTTACCTTCGTAAAATATTAAATAAGGGTATCCTAAGGAAAACCAACAACCAAATGATATAGAGATATATAGAGAAATATTCAAATCTATTTTACACAGAAAAGAAAGCGCTAAAGAAAGCCTCGTGTTCCGTGCATGACTTCCGTTCAAGGCAAGTAATGCTGTCCACTTAAGCATGAATCTTTGAAATTTGTCAATAACCTTCAACATTTTTTTTTTTTTTTTATAATTATAATAATACTATTAAATATTCATAATTGAATGTGCTGGTGGCTTATTTTTTTTAAAAAAAAAAAAAAAATTATTATACAAATTAGAGGTTTTATTTTTTAATAAAAAATTGGAAATTTTTTTAAAATATTCAAAATACTAAAACTATTTACCAATAGAACAAATTTTTTGTAATTCCAGTTTATTTGAAATTATTGCGATGTTTTGTAAATAATTTTATATAGTATCTGATTGTTATATAATAAAAAAACAAAATTATTTGTTAGATGTATCTTTTTGTAACTATTTTTGTTTTTGTTTTTAAATTAATCTTATTTTTCTTTTAGTCTGTTATATTGATTCCCATGATTGAACTTTTAGTTAAATTCTAAAAATTAATTCCTTTTGAAAGTTGTTTTTTTAAAAGAAAAGTATTAACTTGGTCTTTTAAACTAAGTTAAAGTATAAATAACAAATTTCTTTACACAACAAGGTTAAAGGTGGAAGTGGAAGTAAGATGAATTTTTTAATTTTTAATTAGTAAAAACTAATAGTGTATTTGTGATGTTTATAAATTTGAACTTTTTCCTAAGTTTAGTTAAATTGTGATATTAACAAATTTTCAACTTTATCATAATTTCTTGAACAAATCATTTGACTTTTTTGAGTTATGAAAATGTGAATTGGAAGCAAATTATTTGTCATTTAAGATATTAATCGCCGCCTTATTCATAAAACTATTGCAACACATTCAACTTTGAAATTAGCCCAAAATAGTTGATTTTCTGTCTTTTACTTATTTAATTTGATTGACAACTCAAATTAATATATATTAAAAAATTGCTTGGATTTGGATTTGAGTGTTTTAAATGATTGACACAAACATATATTCAACTATCTAAACAATTTTTTATGTTTTTTAATTCTTTTATAATATACGATTTGGAAGAATAGAAGCTCTAACTTCGAATTTATAGTATTGACATTATTATAGTTAGGTTAGGTTCATTTTGACAATTATTTTTTTTCTTGATAGAATGTAGAATGAAAGATCAAATTTATGAGATAATACAAATTTGTATCCATTCAATTATGCTCATGTTTTAATTACTTCGTACATTTGATCACCAACAAATATAGTATAGGTAAAGGGATTCGAGTCCCCTCAACTTTATACTTTTTATATTATAAAGTTCTGTCGATAAAATTTCTAAATATGTGGGTGTATGTGATAAAATGGTAAACTAAACATACTTTGAGTTTATGAAGAAAGGTGTTTGTGTCAACATTATGTTGTTAGATATTTGGGTAGCATTTATGGGTATAGTTTTTCATCGTTATCTCATTTTTGCTTATTTAATAAAAAAAGAAGAAATAAAGCAACTGGGCTTGTGAATGGAAAACTTCAACTCTATCTTGTCCACCACTCATCCTATCCTTCCTCTTTAAGTAATATTACCAAAATAAATATTCTCAAACTAGAAATTCAATCTCTTACGTCTTTAAATTTTATCTATAATTTTTTTTAAAAATTGAATCTTGTGTGATATGATATACACAATTAATTAAATTAATGTTGTTCTAAAAAATAAATTAAATCATGGTTGTATCTGTTCGCACGAGATTTTCGGAGAAATTTGGTTCGTGGAGTTAAACTTGAGTTAATGTTGTATCTTTGTTGATTTTGTTGCGATGCAGTTCAACCTCTAGAATTTGATCATCTGATTCTCTCTCGACTGGATGCTTACGCTTCATTTGGAAGAAGCGGAGCACGTGATGTAAGTTGGTTGAATGTCTACACTTGATGTGAGGAAGCAGAGCACATGATGTTCTTGAAGTTAGAGTCTCGGAAGAAAGTTTGTATCTTCAAATGAGCTTCAATCTTCAAGGGAAGTCGGAGTCTTAGAAGAAAGCTTGTATCTTCAAATGAGCTTCAATCTTCGAGGTTGGTCTACTTCAGGAGTTAGGGAGTCTTCTAGCTCGAGAATTCTCTCTAGACCTTCTCGAGTCAAAAATTTCCAACCCCTTCAAATGAGTCCTCTATTTATAGAGTTCACTGTTGAGTTTTATGGGCTTGAGCCTGGTTGGTCCATGGGCTCAACCACATGGATTTAGGTTATATTTAGTTTTTGGGCTCAATTAAGCATATTTTTTTTAGCTTAATTGAGCTTAGTCCAAGTAAATAATATTTAATTGAACCAAAATGATTAACTTAATCCAACGGTTAAGATGAAAACATGTGGCATTATTAGAATTGGCCAATTTATGTTTTCAATTCTTTAATTTGGGGCACATGTCAATTTTAATTAGTCTCAATTTTAATTATTTGCATTTTTCATCATTAATTTAATAAATGATGTGGCAATTTGTGATTGGTCTCAAAATTTCTTATTCAACAGTATCATGCAAATTTTTATTTATAATTTAATCGTTTACAATTAAATTAAACTCATCAATATTTTATAAATATTGTAAAATAGCTATAAAAAGAATTGGAGGGATTTTCTATTTTTTTAGTTTTGTTATTTAGAATAATTTTTCTTTATTTCATTATTTAATTAACTAAGTAGTTAGATTATATTTTTACCATCTCCTAATTATAGTTACTCTATTTATTAATTTTCATCAATGAAAACAAAATATCAAAATATTTACAGCTTCGAAAAGTACATGGTGTTGATAAAATATTTTCATAAATTATAGATTTGTCATCTATATTTCGAATGATTTGTCACTTCTCTTTCTTTTGATTCTTTGTGATTTATTCCTCTTTTCTTCCAGATTTTTTCGGCTCATCTTCCATATTTTCTTCTATTTTTTTTCATCTTCTTTTTCTTTATTTTTTTTTCTTAAATATCACTTTGATATGATCTAAACAACCGCCTGCCTAATCAACGTGATCACTTAACATTGTCAACGCCGTCGTTTAGATTTAAAGTTATTTTCGCCATTTAAAAATAATTGCACGATTGTGTGGATATGATCTAAAAGGTCGTTTACCATAGTCAATACGATCATTTAGATTTGAAACTTGTTTTCCATCGTTTAAAAACCACTACATGATCAAGTGAATATGATCTAAACGAGCGCTTACCATAGTCAACACGATTGTTTAGCGTGGTCAATATTATCGTTTAGATTTGGAGCATTTTTTTCATCGTTAAAAAAAAAACTACACAATTGTGGGCTTGTGGACTTTTTCCTTTTTCAAAATATTTCTATAAATGTAAATATTCTATTGGTTTGTTACGTGAAAATATTTGTAGAAACGTATTAATAGATTTATGAAAAATGGGTTTTAAAATTTATTACAAAATAAGTGTAATCTTACAAACAATAACAAAACTTATGAAACATAGTGACCGTTGGTGTTATTTTACTTTTAAACTCACAAACTGTGATTCATAATTGCCCATTTCATAGGTTAAGCTTGGAAATTATTTTTCATATGTAAAATTATTAATTTAATAATTTACAACTTTATAATTAAAAAAAACTATAATTTCATCTTTCCAAAATAAAAAATTTAAAAAACCTTTAAAATTTGATAGTCATGAGATGAGGTTACCATCCAACAAAAATGAAAACAAGTAGGAATTTGGACTACAAAATGGAAACCATAGGCCCAATTCCGATATTACCAAATGGGTCCAAAATTATTATCTTGGCATAAATTCATAACTAAAGTAAAATGATCAAACAAATTAAATTCATAATTAAAGTAAAATGATCAAATATATAAGCTGAATATTTAATTTGATTACCAAATACTTCCTTTAACTATAGCCTCAAATTTATCAAATATATCAGTAAAGGCTCATTTGTCATTTAAAAAAAACCCACATCATTTGACATTTTAGACCTAATTTTTAGGTCTTCTTTACAAAATTTCCTAATCTTCGTTTGGATTTAAGAAAGTTAAAAAAATAATTTTAAATATGATTTGAAATCAGAAAAATGATTTTAAATTAATTATTTTATTTAAAAGGAGGAAGGTTTGAGATGAATGTATTCAAAATTTCATGTTTGAATAATGATTGAAAAGGAAAAAGAAAATTAAGAATTTACTAAATTACACTTTTTATGTGTTAATTTAAAATTAAAAAATGAGGTCATTATGTAAATTTTAAGAAATTAAATTATATGAAATCCTACAAAAATCCGACCATTTTGACAAAAAAAAAATAATAATAATTTGGAATTATTTTGAATTTTAAAATCATTATCTTTCTTGAGATAACAAACAACAAAATACATTGAAATGACTCAAAATCCTAAAATTTCAAAAGGCATAAGGAAAGAAAAAAAGAAGAAAAAAACCAAATTAATGTGGACAAGTATCGAACACAATTGGGGGCACGAGATACAATTTATTTCTTATTTAACTTAATAGCTTCTAAATCAACGACAGTGATAATTATAACATTTAGATTCAAAGTATTAACATATAACAATTTTTAAAGTAATTATAAATTTTTTTTCTTCCTTTCTCTCACTCAAGAATATTGATAAATATTTAATTTTTCTTACTATATTTAAAAATATTCAAATATTGATCTGATTGATAGATGTTTACGTAAATGATAGAAATTTATCCCAAAATCTACTGTCGTACTGTGATTACTAATGTTTAAAATCACAAGTGAATCATGCAATTAAATTATAGATTTGAAAAAGGGCACATGCGTCCATTGCCCCCTCCTTAAATCCGTCCTTACAACCTACACCTATCTACAACCTTTGACCCTTTACTAAGAAAGTACATAAGTTGTTAATCAATTATATCCAATTCATTTATAAATATTAAATGTAACATGTCATCTAGTGAAATGTTTATTAATCACCACTTCAACTTGTACCAAAGAATTTATCATGGATCCCACAATCATCTAATTCTTAAAAAAAAAAAAAAAAAAAAAAAGTCAACCCAAACCGTTGAACATAGCCTGTGGTTTTCCACGTCTATGTAATAAAAAGATATGTACAACAGATCACCTTCTGCCACGTGGTCGAACGTCCTATTAGACAATGCTACTTCTCGACCTTTCCAGTTTCCACTTTCCATGACCATGGCCATGGCACGTGGCGCCCTCTCATCAAATGGCTACTTAAAAAGTTTTAGAACATAATTCTCCACTTCATTCCACAGATTCGGATGATTAATCATTTAAGACTTTTCCCTACAAGTGATTCTATTCAAATTAGTTTCTTTGCAATTCTTATATGTGGTGTGGAGTGTTAAAGGCTTTGGAATGAAACGATAGACCATTAAAATTGTGTGTAAACTTTGAATTAATTTATTTTTAAAAATTTGAGAATTTCAATGGATAGGTAAATTCATTCCTAATTTTAAGGAATTAATTTAAAACTCTAGAAGTTAAAACTATTTTTAAAAGTTTAATGACTAAAAATTGAAGGATGGTAATTTTGCTAATAAGAAAACCGGAAATGATGTCCATTGTATTGGATGGTGTTTAATTATTCATTTATTCCTAATGTCATGTCACATTCCATATTCCAGGTGTGCCATTCACTCTCCAACTGGCGGCTGAGGTGGCAATAGTTATTGCCACGTGGAAATTTACAAACTGCTTACAAATACGCGCCGTCGTCTTCATTTTCTCAACAAAATTTGTCCATCTCTGACGCAGCCCCGTAATTCTTGAAGCTTCCTTTCAATGGCGACTGGAGAAAAGCAAGTAATGGTTGTCGGAATCGACGACAGTGCGCACAGTCTCTACGCTCTCGAGTGGACTTTAGACCATCTCCTCGTTCCAACCTCTCCGGTTAACTCCTCATTCAAGCTCATCATTGTTCACGCCAAACCTTCCGCTTCCTCCGCCGTCAGTCTCGCCGGACCTGGTAATTGAGATTTCTTTTAAAACTTGATCTTTGGTTTGATTGATCATAACCTCCTGATGGTTGGGTAATAAACCGGTGGTAACGACGCTCGATTGCAGGAGCGGCTGAGGTTTTGCCCTATGTGGATTCGGATTTGAAGAAAATTGCTGCACGAGTTATTGAAAAAGCGAAGGAGCTTTGCCTCGCTAGATCGGTAACCCTCTTGACTCTTTTCCATTAATAAGCTGATTTACTTGTTGAGCGTTCTAGGTTGGGTTTATTTAAACCAATTTTTAGTTTCTCATTCCGCTGTTGCTGGTAAGATTTCTGGATTTAGGAACGGTTTCTTTTCCAGAAATAATGTGAACGGATTGAGATGATAATTATTTTGGAAAGAAAATTTGCACAAAAAATTTGTTTAATAAAAATTATTTTCAATTCAAATAGGAATGGCAAGCTTTAAGAATCTAAGATTGTCATTATATTGTTCATTCATGCTACCATTGTAGGACAAGAACAAGTTAAAGTAGGAAGTGATTGTTACCTAATAAAATTGATCAACAATGAAATTCCTTATCCATGATTAAACAAATCATGCTCTAGGAACATTCAGGACAACTATACAATTACGATTAGTATTTAACTGTTGATTTGATTTTTCGAAAATTAAAACTCTAATGGATTTACATATTTGCATTCTGCTAGTGCTATCATAGTAGGATTGTAAAAGTTAGAAAGAAAAAGAATTAATTTAATAAAGAATAAACAAAAGTAAAAAGTGATTGTTATGTAATGAAATTGATTAGGGATGAGATTCCTTATCCATGATTAAAATACGATGCTATAGAAACATCGTGTACAACCATGATTAGTATTTACTGTTGACGTGATTGTTTTTTTTTTTGTTCCTTTCAAAAATTAAATTTCTAATGGACTTCATATTTATTAAATGAAACATTAACACCGCAAGGGAAAGGGGATTTATTAGAAACTGCGACCAAATGGGTGTAGTAGCTAGTTTGGTTCTTCAATTTAAAGGTCTAATTTGTGTCTAAAGCAAACTTTGGAGAAGGGAATCCACTTGAGGAAATAATTTCAAGTAGAAAGATGAGAGAACTTTGTACCATCTAATATTGAAGATTTTTGTTTTGAAATTCCTTATGATATTATTCAGGTGCATGATGTTCTGTTGGAGGTGATAGAAGGAGATGCCAGGAACGTACTTTGTGAGGCCGTAGAAAAGCACCATGCTTCTATGCTGGTTGTTGGAAGCCATGGCTATGGAGCTATAAAGAGGTACTTTTCTTTAAATCAGTACTCAATCCTTGTGGTTAAAAAATTTCCCGCTCCTACTTCTGTAATAAACAGAAAAATACCTACTACCTTGAATAAGAGATAGCAACCAGACTAGGAACACAAGAGAATTTACGTGAAAAAAGACCCCTAAATTAGATATTGGAGTGGAAAGAAATCCACTTGGTTAAAATTATTACATTCACAGAAATCTCCCTCTAATGTCAATTCCAATTCCAATTACAAAGAAGACACCCCTTCGAACGAAAAGAAATCCATTTGGTTAAAATTATTACATTCACAGAAATCTCCCTCCAATGTCAATTCCAATTCCAATTACAAAGAAGACACCCTTCAAAGCATTATACTACTCACACGGTTGAATTAGTATATCAAATCAGTATGCCAAGCTTAATTCTTTCAATTGGTGTAACTTGACCTATCGCTTGGAAACGATGTGGGCAAACCTCTCTTTTTATATTACATGCCCTTCTTACAACTTACAGGTATCAAAAGTTCGAATAATAAACAAGAGAGTCTTCATTTATTTGGTAAAATGTTTGGTTGTTTTTGAGAATAATGAAGTAATTTATTAGTGAAGCTCAATGTGTAATTTTTTTTTGTGGCAGGGCTGTTTTAGGGAGTGTTAGTGATTATTGTGCTCATCATGCTCACTGCACCGTGATGATTGTAAAGAAGCCCAAAACCAAGCACTAGATCTCATTTGCATTTTGGTCCTTTTATCGAGAGTGATAACTAAAGGGATCCCAAATGATATGGTAATTTGGAGAATACTGCAGATTTGTATAATCATCAAAATAAAATTAAAAAAATGAAGGGTGTTGTATTTGATACGAATTGTGAATCCCAAAGCTCTGTAATAATAAAGCTTCCTTTGTTTGTGTGATTTGAGAATGGTTTGTGTTCTAGAAATCTTCAAATTTCTCTGTTCTACTCTATCTGGTGTAGGTTCTGTGAACTTTGTTCTTCAATCTTTTTGCTATTAGTACACAACATAAGGAACAATTCTTTCACAATTAGTGAAAAGTGTTATCTTTTTCAAAAACATAAAACAAGTGTACCTCTAGGAATATTTTTGGAAGCCACAAATGCTAACACGACCTCCCACTGGACAAACTCTCCTTGAACTTAAAAAAAGCGTCAGCATTCTCCTTCTCCTCTGTTATAAACCGGTTCGCCAATCCCCAAACGTACAGACGGTGTTCTGAAAGTCCTTCCAGCAACGGCGATGGAGGCAGCAGCATCAACGCCAGCGATGGTAGTTGATTCATAATCAGAGTCGACGGCATCAGCATCAGAAGATGTTTTAGAATGTTCTCTGTTTTGCTGTTGTCTCTAAAGTCGCGGATCCTACAAAAGCATGGGAGAGTTGCTGCATATGTTTTTTAGTTGTTCTTTAGTGATTATTTTAGGGGAGTTTTTATTTGGAGTATTTTGTGACTTTGTTCTTATGGACGTTTAGATTCATTTATACTATACGTAAATGCGACCAAAGTTCCACATCGATTAGATAAATGGATCATCTTGAATATATAAATGAGGACAATTATCCTCAATTAATAAGAGATCTTTTGAGATGGTATAATTATTCAACTCAAGGGAATTACACTTTGTTCCTAATGTTTATGTTATTTATTCTTAGTAGTTATTAATGTTTATGTTATTTATTCTTAGTAAGACATAGTGTGTGACATCTTAGTTTATACTTGAGGACTGTCATTATATAATTTCAGATACGGCTACATCGGTTCAAATTCGTTGTCGTTCACACTTCTTAGTCGGCATCTTTGGCTTGAGAAGTAAGTTCGAACTTCCTCCTCACTCTTCCACTTTGTTAATTACTTTCTAACAGTAATCCATCTCCAATCTATAATCGAGTTCTTAGGGAGGTAAATAGGAATTGCAGGTTTGATTGGAACTTACCAAGTTTTGGACGGTGATTTAAAGAGGAAAGCTGCAAGAAGTATCAAGATTGTCAAAGAAATTTGCGCTTCAAAATCTGTAAGGAATGAGTTTGAATTTTTTGATTTAGCCTGACTCAATCGTTTGAATTTCAAATTGAAGGAATGCAAACTTGCGATGATGTAATCAAATCTAATTCAATTGTGTGAATTAGTAATGGAGAGACAGAAATCATACATAATAGTTTGAAAATATGTAGAGAACAGAAAGAAATATCAATGGAGTTCAACTGAATTGAGTTGCATGTTTGTGATGTTGAATTTGAAGTTCAAGAAGGAGATGCTAGGTACGTGCTATGTGAGGTGGTGACTAAGCACCGGGTAGGAAACTGTGGCCGTGGAGCACTTTCTCCTAAACACAGTATTAGTTTTGTCTTTTTTTCTTTTCGAGTCCCTCGGAGATATATAACCAGGTGTGGATAAGAGAAAACATAAGGAGGCTGGCAATAAGCTTGCCAGGGAGTTGGAGAAGTTAGATAGTTCCATTAATTATGGGAGTAAGAAAGCCTCCTCCAAGGAGGGGAGGCTGTCTAGTCTAAGTGTTATAAACTGTTTTCTGGAATGTAAGGGGGGGTTAGATGCCAGATGGTCAAGTTAAAAGGAGGTTAGTTAATGAGGTGCTTAGACAGGAAATTTCTGATATTTTCATTCTGATGGAAACTAGAAGAAGTTCGTTTTGTTAGTATACGGAAGAGCAAGGGGTGGAATGGGAGACTTTAGTTCGGTTGGGTGTTCTGGATGTATTCTTATGGTGTGGCCAGGGAGGTGGTCAGGGGGAATTGTTCTTCAACAATCTTCTTGGTGGTGGCACAACAACTGAATTAACGTTGTTTTCACGCATGTTTAGGATGGTTAAATATTGAGTATCACTTCTTAATTTGAAAGATTTTGCGTGTTGAAACTTTATGTATAAAGGCTAGCATGTGTATACAAGTTTTCATTTTTTTTTAAATGAAGAGATCATCTTGTTAATTATTGTTGAACTAAGATTTTTCATTTTTATATTTATGCAACCGCCACAAAAATAAAGATTAAACATTCGACTTCTATGAAGGAATATAATGTCAATTATTGTTGAGCTAAATCTTGTTCAATTTTTGCTTTCAATACGTTTGATGAAAGAAATTTAAGAAATTTTCTTTTCTAAAGTTTGGAAAAAAAAATATTGAAAACCATTATTCAGATATTACGAGACAACAAACATAAGTATGGACAACCAAACAAATAGAAAAATAAGCTAAGATTGTAACCATTTGTTTTTTAGGTTTATATCTTTTTTTTCTAAAAGTTAAAAACATATTTACTCTCATTTTTCATTTTTTTTTACAATGGCTTGGATGTAGATTGAATACGAGAGTGGAATTCGATTTGTAGCCAATTTCTACAAAAAAAAAAAAAATAACATTTTTTTTAAAATTTCAAATGTGACATGATTTTTTAAAACATTAATAACGAAAAATATTGTACCAAAGTAAAGAATTTAAGGATTACGTATTTATATGCTTAATTTTTAAATGCTAAAAACAAAAAAAGAAACAAAATGGTTAAGAAATAAGATCTAAATTACAAATTAAAAACTTCATTGACTTTGAATAAAATAGATTGTCTAATCTTTAATTTTGAATATAATAAACTTTTTTATTTTGATTTCATATCTAATCTTTTCAAATTTGTGCGATCAGTCATTCTTCAACCCATCGAAAATAAAATTAAAAGTTCCATAATTTATTAGGTCCATATTCCAAACTTTTTTGTGGAGTACAATTTTAAGGACGTCTATTTATCATTTATAAATTTTAGAGAACCGTTCAATGTTTTTAAATTTTAACATTTTTTTATCAGAAAAAAACTACGAATATATTAGATGTGCAAAGTTTATAGAAAAGGAATGGTAAAATGTGATGCTTTATAGTAAAATTGTGTGTTAAGTTTTTGTCTAGATTTATACCATGAAGGGTATATATATATTTTGTTCTTAAAATCCCCTTTAGAAAACAAACTTTATTGAATTAGAAAAAAATACAAATAAACAAAAATTTTATCTAAACCAATTGTTTGGATTATTTATGACATATTTTTAAAAATAATAAAATAAATTAAAATAACTACAGCAAAATTTTAAATTATATCAATTTATATTAAGTACTAAAATCTATAAATTTTGCTTGTAAATATTTTGTAAATTTGCTTTTTTTTTTCTTTTTTTTTTGACAATTTTCCTTATTTCTTCCTTGAGAATTAAAATACAAATTGTATTTTCTTTTGGTTTAGTTGATATTTTTATTTATTTGTAATTTTTTCTATGTCAACAAGTTTGTTTACTAAAGGGGGGTTTTAAGAATAATAAAAAAGAAAACAAAATATATACATTTTATGGTATAAATTTAGACAAAAACTTATACACTTGTAAAATTGTAAATATTTTGTTAAATAAACATTAAGGGATTGCTCATTTATTTGGTCAAATTTTTTATTGTTTCTAAACTCAACTATGATATATACATACATATATATATATTTAATGGCAGGGCTGGTTTAGGGAGTGTTGGTGATTATTGTAGGGATCCCAATTTCCAAATGATAGGGTAATTTGGAGAATCCTACAAACTTGTATAATCATCAAATAAAATATAAAAAAATGAAGGTTTATGGTATTTGATACGAATTGTGAATCCCCAAAGCTCTGTAATAATAAAGCTTCCTTTCTTTGTGTGATCTAAGAGTGGTGTTTGTGTTCTGGAAATTTTAAAATTCCTCTGTTCTAACTCTGTTTTGTGTAGGTTCTATGAACTATGTTCTTCAATCTTTTAAAGTTTTCAAAATTTATTTTGCCAACTTTTGTAGGTGGGATACACACATATTCAAGGTAAGATTTGAATTTTATTTTAATAAATTAATGATGCTGCATGCTGCTTTCGTAAAGTAATAAAAGTTGGTGTATTTATATTGACATAGGACTATGCTCCCTATCTAGTAAAGTAGTAAGTTCCAATTTAATGAATGAAGCTATGACGGTGCATATTGTTTTAACTGAAAAGACTAACAAGTGTACCTCTTGGAATGTCTTAGTCGGCCACACTTGCTGACACGGCCTGCCACCTGGACAAACTCCCCTTTTAACTGAAAAATCAAAGCCAGTGATGGTAATTGGAGTCGACGACAGCGAATGTGCAATCGCCGCCCTCGAATGGACACTGGACCGATTCTTCTCTCAAACGATAGGATTACATCCGTTCAAGCTCGTCGTCGTTCACGTCAAACCGTCTCCGGACGTCTTCGTCGGCTTCTCTGGATCGGGAAGTAAGATCGATCTTCTTTATCAGTCTTCTCTGCGAGTAATTTTCAATAGTTATCCATCTATAATCTAGTTCTTCGGGAGACGATTAGTGAATTATGAAATTATTATAATCAGGCATTGCAGGATCGATTGAAACTTACCAAGCTTTCGACGGTGATTTGAAGAGGAAAGCTGAGAGAACTATAAAAAATGCCAGAGAAATTTGCGCTTCGAAATCGGTAACAATTGAGTTTGAATTTCTCGATTTTGCATGCCTCGATCGTTTGAATCTCAAATTGAATGAATGCAAGCTTGCGATGATATAATGGAATCTGATCCAATTGTGTGAATCAGTAACGGAGAAAACAGAAAACGTGTAGAATAGGTTGAACGTCTGTAGTGAACAGAAAGCAATTTCAAATTGGAGTTTTAATTGAATAGAATTGAATTGCAGGTTTGTGATGTTGAATTTGAGGTTGAAGAAGGAGATGCTAGGTATGTACTGTGCGAGGCGGCGATTAAGCACCGGGCTTCAGTGCTCGTGGTAGGAAGCCGTGACCATGGAGCGATCAAAAGGTACTTTCTCCAAAACACAATATTGGTTGTTTATTTTTATTTTGATCAAATATCAATGAAATCCTACAATAATAATTAAAACTTATATGTTCCATGTAAATAGCAGGGCGTTGTTAGGGAGTGTGAGTGACCATTGCGCCCATCAGGCTCCTTGCACCGTCATGATTGTCAAGATCAACCACCCTACAATCACAAAGGCCCTAAAGTAGATCCATTTCTATCTTCCTTCAAACTTATATGTATATCGTCTTTGTAAATTATATATGTTTCTGAGTGAATTATATCATGAAAAATCGGATCTCGTTGGCAATGCGAATGCGGAGGATTCTATTATGCTATATGCTATTCATGCACTAATTCTAAACAATTAACTAAGTTACACGATTGAATGCACACATACATATTTTTCTTAAGACAAACAATCAAAAATGTTTTTTTCTTTATAGATTAGTAGTATGAAAAATGAAAATTGTTGGCTTATGTAATATAACTACGTCTTTTGACACGTCAATCTCCTAAAAATAGTTTGGATTCTACCGAAATATTCAAACAATAACAAAGGAAGAATGAAAGTATCATCATTCCTAGTCTAGAAGTTTTAGTTCAATAAATTTTTATCATGCTCCTTTACTCATACTACCACAAATTGTTCTAATACTATAATACTAAAAGGAATAATCATAGTAAATAGTACAATTAATTCCAAGAATAATTCTAATAAACTAGAATTATAGTACAAAAGTACTAATCTTAGCTATTATTAATAGTGATAGTAACTTCCTTACTTATTTGAATGGTAGAAAATAAAAAGTGGAAGATAGGAAGTTATGAGCTACAGTGATAACATGAAGCAATATTCGTAGTGATGCAGAATAGAAAATTATGATTAATAATATTTATTTATAAAAATTATTAATAATAGCAACTTATAGTAAGTATCAATAATATTAATTAATTATAACTATACGTGGTCATTTCTAAAAATAAAAGTGATTGCTTATAGTCATCCATTATAGCTTTGGATTTGATAAATTCGAAAAGTAGTTCAAAATGATGACTATACATAGATTTTTTAATCTTTTACTAAATTTTGTTCTACTTTAATTATATTTTGCTTAAACGTCATTTATGCAAGCAAGTGGTCAATTCTTTAAAAAAATACTTGAAATTTTCTTCAAACTAATTTTCCAATTATCCAAATACTTGTAAAATCTGCTGGTAGCCAGGTGTACCGACGTGTCACGTTATTTCAGTGACATGTCAATCTCTCCTTTCCGTTTTCCTTCTCCACGTAGATAAAAATTCCCTATAAAATTAACGCCGTTTGCACTTCCGATTAAAACTGCTTTACACTTCCAACAAAAAACCGGCGGTGGCGGGAAGAGTCCTTCCAATGGCGACGGAGGAGAAGCAAGTTATAGTGATCGGAGTCGACGACAGCGAATACGCAACCTACGCTTTGGAATGGACACTCGACCATTTCTTCTCTTCAACGCCAAATCCTCCCTTCAAGCTCGTCGTCGTCTACGCCAAACCGTTTCCCGACGTCTTCGTCGGCGTCGGTGGTCCTGGAAGTAAGATCAACATTTACAAAATTAAGTCTCAAATCACTGTTCGTTGATATACGCTTGGTTTACCGATGCGGTAGTGAATCGAGAATTTGTAATCAGTGATTGTAGGATCTGCGGGAAGTTACCAGTTCCTGAACGAGGATTTGAAGAAGAAAGCAGCGTTGATCATCGCAACAGCAAGAGGAATCTGCGAATCAAAATCGGTAAGAGGATTGAATATAATTTGTGGATTATGATATGAAATTTGGAATTGAAATGGATTAATCGAGAAAAGTTTGGGGAATTAAATTTGTGTGGCATTCTGTGTTGAGTTTGATTAGATTGTTTGGGATGATGGAATGGGAAAATGTAGGTGAATGATGTGAAATATGAGGTGGATGAAGGAGATGCTAGGTATGTGCTGTGTCAGGCGGTGGAGAAGCATAATGCTTCAATGTTGGTGGTGGGAAGCCATGGCTATGGAGCTCTCAAGAGGTAACTTTATTTAAGACACATTTTAGAGGGAAAGAAGAAGAAGAACAAAGCTAAACGTACTTGTGAAATATTTGGTCCCTAAAAATGTACTATACGTCTATGAAATTTTGGTCTACTATCAATGCTTAAAAGCCTAAAAGCCTTTTAAAGAATTGCTAAACTTTATGAACCTATCAAAAATATAAAAGTACCCTCAAGCCGTGATTGGGTAATTATATTTTTGCTTACAAACAATTATGTTTAATTAGTCAAAGCCGTAGTAATCACTTTTTTCTTAGAAACCAAGCAATTAGCATTACTTTAGTTGAAGTGGATGGATGATGTGTGAATGCAGGGCTTTTTTGGGGAGTGTGAGTGACTATTGCGCTCATCAAGCTTCATGTACTGTCATGATTGTCAAGAAGCTCAAAACCAAGGAAGGTTAGACACACACAAGTGAATGCAAAACAAATCATGGTAAAATTTGATATCATATATATGAAAAATTAAATAAAATGTAGCTTTACTAAATATTTCTCCTTTTCTTTTTGTCTTTTCTTTGTGGGTTTTTAAATGTAGGAATATTGTAGAATCAAGTAATAATGTGGCCATGTTCCATTGTTGTACATTTTACTAAGGTTGTTGTACCATTGCTTTAATAATAACAGAAGGTTGTACAATAATGTTCCAATAATAAAACAGAGCTCAGATTTTTTTATTCACATTTCTTTCTTCACTGGCTAATTTCCTTTTTCTAGTGGCCACACATCGGCCTTTTATTGAGCTTTGTCACTTTACCAACAAATTTCTTTGTGAACACAAAATAAAGATACAAATTTGCTGCATAGCAAGCTAGCCATGATATAGCTTGGACGGATGAGTGTGTAATTTGAGAGATTTATACATCTTTTAGAGGTAATTTAAGATGTAAATATGCCCACGACGTTAACATATAAAAACATTTATTTGATCCCAATATGTTCACAAGAGATTGATGCTTTCATGAAGTTTTGTCTCTTCATTCTTGCATCTTGATTTCTTTCTTTGTTTTAATTTCTTTCTTTCCTTCTTTCTGTCGTCTTCTGGTCTCACTCTGATTCACACTCCAAAAACTAAAAGAAAGGAAAACCTTGATCGTCATGCTCCATCTTCCTTTGGTGGTTTGCTTTGCCGATCAACAAGCAAATAAATTTTATATCTATCATGCTCTACTTTCCTTTCTCTTACACTATTTGTTTTGCAAAATGAAGAACGACTTGGATGCAAAACTGAGGAACAAAGAACTGAATGAATGAAGAACGACTTTCCTGCAAAACTAAGGGATTCATTTGCTATGTCCAGCTGTCAAACATTAAATTTAGATATCTTTTCACATCAAACATCCTTACGTTCCAATAACCACACTTTCAAGTAAGCATAATTTGTTTCATCATGAATTTGAGAACTTGTCGTACGTTCACCTTCTGTAGCAGTGTCTATCTTAATTAGATTATTGGTTTGCTTCGCTTTAATACCAGTAAAAATGATAAAATTTCTCTAATACAAAATATAAATGTTACCAGTGAAAAAAACTAAATTTCTTTAATACGAAATGTAGTATTAGATATAAATGTTAAGCACGATATCATGAACAATATGTATGAGAAGTGTGTAATAATATTGAAATAAATAAAAATATAAAGACATATATAAAAATAATATTGAAATAAATAAAAATATAAAGACACATATAAAAATTGATAGTCTACTTATCGATAGACTCTCTATTGAATGTAGACTCTCCAATCTACTTATTGATAGACGACTCTCTATTGAACTACTTGTGTATATAGTTTTTTGTTTAATTTTAACTCATGCTTCCTTTACTTCCACTTAACATTGATTGTTCTCAAGTTTGTCTTGCACTCGAGTCCTTCAATTACGAATACAAAGTCAAGTTTTAATGTTTTGTTTGAGATCTCTTCAATACAGTGTTCTCAAGTTTCTCTTGCAGTCGAGTCCTTCAATTATGAATACAAAGATTTTCAATGACAACAAATGTAAAAACAGTCGATGAACACACTCTTCTACGATTGGAACCATCATATGAATATGAATAGCTTTAAAAAGAAATTTAAGAAGGGAATAAACAAAATGCCATGAATGCCATGCAGATGGACAAAAGAAGTATTTTGTAAAATCTACAAATTGGTCTTTTGACATGTCAATCCACGTATAGAAATTTACTCATTAGTAGCCACGCCACGTGGGCATAGGTGTCAAGCTTTCTCACATTTTCATGACACAACTCCTGACATGGCCAGCCACGTAGACAATCTCACCTCTAAAAACCAAAAACCGCAAGAAGAAAAAAGAAAAAGGAATTCGTAAGGGTTGCTTCTTCTTCCTCATCTATCTCAATTCAAACCGCTTCACAGAGGAACTGCTCCAATGGCGGCGACGACGAAGAAGCCTGTGATGTTAATCGGAATCGACGACAGTGAATACGCAATCGGCGCTCTGGAGTGGACATTAAACCACTTCTTCTCATCAACCATAAATCCACCTCTCTTCAAGCTCATCCTCCTCCACGCCAAGCCAATTCCCGAAATCTACCTCGATATCTCCGGTCCAGGGAGTAAGATCTATATCCTTATCCATCGATCCTCCTCCTCTTCAATCTCTGCAAATTCATTTCTCAGTTTCAAGTCTCAACCAATAATAATTCAACGATGTATTGTGTTTTTTGAAATTATAATTAATCAGCGTTTTTGGGATCTGCTCCTGGATTGTACCAAGTATTGGATCAGAATTTGAAGAAGAAAGCAGGGAGAATCATGGAGAAAGCGAAAGAGATCTGCGCGAGTAGATCGGTAAAACATAGAGAAAAGAATTGTGATTGAGGTTGATTTTGAATATGGAGGTCGATTAATTTTGGGTTTTCAATCGTTTTGTAGGTTCGTGATGTTGAGTTCGTGGTTGAAGAAGGAGATGCTAGGAATGTATTGTGTGAGGGTGTTAATAAATACGGTGCTTCTATGTTGGTGGTGGGAAGCCATGGCTATGGAGCCATTAAAAGGTTATTTTACTTTACTTTTATTATACGAAATTTAAAAAAAAAAACAAAGGAAAATTTTATGCATGGAGACTTTTTTAATTAACAAAATAAACTAAAATATTTATAACATATCCTAAAATTTTATATTTTATCAATAACAAATAAAAATAAAAATAACATTGGATCTCACCCTAAATATTTTTGTCTCATTTTTTACCATTTATCTTATTTAAAAATACTTCCACGAGAATGTTTCAATAGAAATTTTATTTTATTTTTAATTTTTTTAAAAATATTTACAAATATAATAAAATTAAATTTCTTCCTAAAGTTATTTGATATTTTAGAGCATAGTTTTATTTTGTGTAGTGAGAATTGGAAAAAGACTTTTAACACCTGATTTTGTGCAGGGCGTTGTTAGGGAGTGTGAGTGATTATTGTGCTCATCATGCTCAATGCACTTTCACAATCGTGAAGCCTAAACCCAACACTTAGAATTACCCCTTAGAATTGATAGCATCTATCCATAGACATGAAGTCTATCGGTGTCTATCGGTGGCTATTATTAATAGAATCCAAAATTAATTTAAACTCTTATAAATTGGTAATATGGATAAATGTATTATGTATGAATTTCATTGAATTCATGGATAAATCGTAATAGGTCTAAATCTAGTTACTTTTAATAGTAGTTGGATTACTTTTAATAGTAAGTTATAAATCTTTTACATTTTTGTTCTTAATTGTTTGGTCCTAACAATAAAGGTAAATAAAGGTAAAGATGATAACAAATGTACAATTAGGTTGAGCTCAATCATAATGTGTAATGACAAGGTGGATCTTACTATTTATTTCATTATGGTTATGATACGTACGTAAACAACAACAGTAAAATCAACTAAGTAGGTTGGAAGAGATGGTTAGAATTTTGGCTAATCTTTGTCAGAACCAAAACAATGTAGAATCTATACTATATATAAATGTATAAATGTGGTTATGGAGAGACTTTTTTTAATTGTCAAAGTAATTATAACTATAAAATTAGTATTTTAGTAATTATAACTATAGAATTAGTATTTCACTAATTATAACTATAAAATTAGTGGTAATTTTGTAATTAAATAGAAAATTTTAAACTCATAACTTGTTAAATTAATTAACAATTAATATTTAAATATTAATTACATTTAAAGCAAATTATCACTAAATACATTCTAATTAATAGATTTTATTTTTTTATTTCAAAAACCTTTTAGCTTTTCAAACTTTCATTATTTAGAAAAATATTTTTATTATTTCTGTTACAAAATCATCTACTAACTATAAAAATTATTTAATAAAATTTTACATTTAATGTTTCTTTTCCTTCTATAAATTTAATTCATTATATAAAGCTTACGCTAATTGAAAAATATCATCTTTTCAAGTTTACGATGACAGATAACAATATAGAAATATGAGAATGACGTTGAAATATGAGAATGTTTGAAGTCACGCAATTGGACATTCATTGAGATAAAAACCAAAATAGAGAAATGCTAATAGAGAAATGAAGCACCAAAAGTCACTAGCTAGCAAAATTAATAAAAAATTTCACATTAATTAAGGTAAGTATATACATCAATCATTAGAGTAATATCAATAATAGCTTATTTAAAATTTCTTATTCAAGAATAGCTTATTTAAAATTTCGTATTCGACAAATAGTAAGCACAAGATTTTATTTGATTTAGAAATTGTCTTTGCACTTGTTTTATCATCTAATGTAAAGGAGTGATTATTAGATTTATTTTTATTATATTTCATAATCATGGATTGTCTTTAAAAACTAGATAATTAATAACGTAGGGTTATTAGTATAAAAAAAATATTTGCAATGGGTAAAAAAATACCACTGACACACATACTTTCAACAATTTTTTAATTTTTTTTTTCATTTAAAATTTTATTGTTCTATTTGTACTAGAAAATATTTTATGAAAAAATATACTTTAATAAAAACGTAATGAAAAATATAATATATGTATTTAAAAATATCATTAAAAATATTTGATTTATTGTATATATTACCCTAACTAATATGTCTAGCAATTTCTATGATATTTTTTTTAACTCTAAACAAGTTTATAAAAATCAAAGTAGGATATAAATATTATAATTTTCTTTAAAAAAGTGTATTAATTTAAATTTTTAATAAAACGTTGCGTTTTGAGGTGCTGCTATGCACGTGGTTTTAAAAGAAGGTGCTAAGTTTTAGCGTACGAAGGCTTTGCCAACTTATTGCTATCTCACCTCCGGCTCCCACCGTTTTGTGACTTTGCAATCTTCAAAACCCTTTCTCTTTAAAGACTTACGCCGGGCGTAAACCCTCCTCGCCACAGCCGCTTCTGCACACCTCCTTCGGAACATTTCCCTTCTTTCTTCCTCTCACCATCTCTACCGGAGCAGTGTTCTTAACACTATCTTTACTAATTGCCTCTGCTTATTCCAATCTAGAATCAACACCTTTACCTACGTCGTGTTACTGTTTCTCAGATGTTTCATACTCTGGAATCTCGAAACAGTTCTGAATCATTCACACTTCGTATTCTCATCATGCTTTCAGGTACTTTTTCCTTCCCTTCCCTCTTAATTTGGGCATGGTTTGTTGTATTTCTGTTTGAACAACTTAAAATGAATTTAGTACAAGCCTTACTTTTCGAGGATCACTCCCCGTCAATGTTTCGGATGCCATAACAGGAACTGGATTTTGTGGTAGTATTTAGACCCTTTATAAACAAGGGGGTTTCTTTTATTTTTACAATCTGATTAGACTTTTAATTGTCTTGCTAAGAAGTTTTCAATTTTAAATGTTTGTAATTTATTACTGTTGATTAGTGTAGGTCAATAGGTAGACTTCCAATGTTTTGTAGAAGACTACTGAATCTTGTGAGTGAGCAAGAGTTGGCTTTACAATGGTTTGTTGCAGGCTCGACGAATTCGAGAAACCGTCCCTTTGTATGGTACTCAACAAATTATAGCTCTGCAGTGTTACTGCAGAAGCTAAAGAAGTCAGAGAGGAAACCATTGGTAAAAAGTATAAACGAACTTAAACGGGAGGCAAGATTGAGAAATAAAGAAAGGCAGACTGTGGAAGAGATCTCTCTGAAGCCTCCAGCCAATGGTCTCCTGGTCAAGAGCTTGGTTCCAGTTGCTCACGAAGTTTATGCTGGCATTTCTGAACTTTTTTCTTGTGTTTCAACAGTGATTAAGAGGAGCGTTGTATATTATTGCAAGTAAGATACAAATGTTGACATACAAGTCTAAATTGATTGTCGTTTGGGGGTTTGATGCACTATACTAGTAGAGTTCCACCTTTGTCTTTTAGTGTCTTATATGTCTTGTTCACTCTTTTGTATAGAGTCTGTGGAGATGTTCATATTGGTGATCCGCCGCATAAGATTAGAACATGCAATGTTGCAGGGAGCTTTCCAAACAAAGAACACACATGGGAAATCGGGGGAATGCAACATGCCTTTCCTACTGTGGAATCTTTCCATTTATATGACCGTATTGGCAGAGCTGTTTCACATAATGAGCAGCTCGAAGTAGATCGAATTACAGCATTAGTAGAATTGTGTATTCAAGCTGGTGTTGACATCCCTGAGTACCCGACAAGGCGAAGAACTTGTCCCATTTACAATGTTGCTGGTAGGACTATTGACTTCGAGAGGAGGTTTCCTAAGAATTTTACCATGAAGAAAGACATTAACGCATCTGGATTCTGGACTGAGAAAAAAAAATCGAGGAAGGATATGATATCCATCAGGTCTGACGATTTAAAAGGTCAGTATTGTTTGCATTTAGAGCTTTCACTAATCAATCTAGTTACTTATGTTTTGGTGTTGGACCTTGGCATGCTATATCATAGCACAACTTATTTCTATTTAATTCTTTCCTCAACTTAGCATAGTAGCACAAAAGTTTTGAATGAGTTTTGAATGGTCATCAGGAGTGGAGGCTGGATTTTCATTTCCCTGATCCTTTTCCACCCTTTTGTGCGTAACTGACTATAATTTGAAATGCTCGAAATTTCAGTGACTGCTGTGAGAGGCATGAGGTTGTGGGATAAAATGATTTCAGGAACAGAAAAACTCATGGAAAAGTATGCTGTACAAACATGTGGCTATTGTCCAGAGGTTCAAGTTGGGCCTAAAGGTCACCGGGTTAGGAACTGCTACGCGTACAAACACCAGATGAGGGATGGGCAACACGCGTGGCAGGAAGCAACAGTTGATGATTTGATTCCTCCAGTATATGTATGGCATGTTCAAGATGTGCATAGCACTAAGCCACTATCAGATACTCTGAAGAGGTACTATGGTGTTTTGCCTGCTGTGGTAGAGTTATTTGCCCAAGCCGGAGCTGATACTCCCATGAGATACACTAGTTTGATGAAGAAAGATGTTGTAGTGCCGGAGTTATACGAAATGAAATTGGTTGTGTAATTGTAAATTTTAGCGATCAATTGATATTCTGCTAGGCAAAAGGTGTTCGATAGCGCAAAATACAAAGAGGATATGGGCCATTTAGGTGGTAGGAGAGCACAAGACAGGATTGCATATATTATTCCAAATGGATAAAAGGTTTATTTACTGATTATATTTACCTTTTAATTATTTTTTTTTTCAGTTTTTCAGATATATTGATAACAGTTTATTGATATTTTCACCCAAATTTTTGTAAAACTTTAATCTCATCGATTTTGTGGAGCTGGACGTACAGAAAGTGCTCTTTGGTCGAAATTCCAATATCCTTCAAAAATCTTGATAACATCAGACGTTCAGTTTACAATTCAACTGTTGTACAACTTTTTATTTTATGATCAACGTGGATTTGATCTGAAAAATACTAGAAAAATCTCGAATACATTTTTCATTATTTTGGATTTCATCAAACATTTTTCTTTATATATACATACATTACTATAGACTAAGGTAGTACGATTACCTATATTCAAATTTAGATACCATTTTACAAGGAAAAATAAAAAAAAAAAACAAATTACAAACTTGTCGATGCCACGATTATACTAAAAGTATATTCCATCTTCATACAAAATTAACAATATTGAGTTTTTTATATGGTTGTTTTTTAATTGTGTATAATGTAGTTTTGGAAGCTTTTAAACTATGAGGGATGTACGAAATGTTTAAAGTATCAAAAGTTTAAAAGAACCAAAGAAGCTAAGAATGTGTGAATTAGGGGAACATTTCAAATATGCCACTCTCACCTGAGAACATCTTATAACAATAGCGCACACATAAAAAGTTCAAACAAAACATAGAGATACTATTCAAGTCTAATAGGAGAGTCTATTCCTGACAGGTTCACAGTTTAATACTTTGATTCCAACTTCACTCCAACGATGTCTCTGCCTCCATCTTCATCTGTTTAAACAAACTCAATGTCAGAACAAGGAATTCAATCACCAAATTTTTACCTTATTAAGGGCAAAAAAAGACTATCTGCAAAAATATTGAAAACAAAATCACTAGAAACTCTACCGAGAAGGACTCTTGCTCTTGCTTTTGCTCTTGCTTCTGCTTCGGCTCCTGCTCGGGCTTTTGCTAGCATCACGCCTTTTGGGACTTTTACTAGTACGTTTCTCACGCTGCCACGTAAACCATATCCATATGCAGATGCAAGATATATCAAATGAAATAAATATTAACAAAGAAATAGCCCTTCGTATAAAATTTGACATGTGTTATAATATCACGTCCAGTGATGACTAGTTCATAACAAGGATCACCACTTACATTGGGCACTGGAGACCTGGATCTTGATCGCGATCTGCAAAAGGTCCAGAAACAACTCAAATTTAAAATTCACCTTTTTTACCAATTTTGATCCAAAAGCCTGACGCCTCATCCACAACGTATAAGTAGAAAAGGGAAAACAATATTTTAGTAGTTCAACTATGAAGAACATATGCCAATACAAAACGTAAAAGAATCCAAAGTGAAAACCTAAAATTAGAAAACTTAAATCTCCAGGAAACTATATATTATAGACATCAGTGGACTGGAGAGGAGCATTCTTCCCTACTGTGCCTCAAAAAGTCCACAATGAATCCAGATAGTGCATCCTATAGCTTGGCAAATCTTGCAGCAGAAAATGTAAATGAAAGTGATGATGACTTCCAAGTCCAAATAGCACTTAGTTCAAGATATCCAGCTCTATAATTGCAATCCATGATCTCCTTTGATCCCAATCTAGCACCCATGGACATTGCATTGCTAAAAGCATTAGAACATAGGTACCAGAAGGTTTTGAAAGCTGCCCATCTAAAAAACAGCATACCTTCTCAACCAAAAGCATTGAAGGCAATTGAATCATATCCCATCAAGATCCTAATATCCAATCCCCAGAATGCCGCATATTTCCATATCTAAAAAACAAACAAGTAACTTTCACACACAAAAAGGACAATGAATGAAAGAAATCGATTCATTTCTTAGCCATCCCAACTGTTGAAAAAAATATTCACAATTGATAAAGGGGAAGGCCAGGGCGAAGATTTATTAAAAAGAGAATAGAATCAGATGTAAAATAGTAATAACTTGAGTCAAATAGGATAAAGTTTACCCAACATTCCATTAGAGGGTCCCATACATTGCCCAGACTAATTTGAAGTATGTCCAGTATTCATCTCCACCATTCCAAGAATGCATCCAATACTTTGGAAGAAAAAAGTGGGTTTCACATTCAAGAGAATTGTACAAGCCACAACACCGCATGCAAAAACATAGCATCCAGAAAGGTAATATCAAATCCATTGCTAAATTTTAAACCCTTGCTGACCCGTGCTTGAGCAATACAAAAGAATTAGTTCACTTTCAGTACTTTAATGTTGTTTTATTTCACACAGTCTAACATTCTGCCCAATGAAAGACGGGTGCAACAAACAGACCCTGCTTGAGTGACAACAAACTCAAATATATAAATATAAATATAATAAACAATGGCTGCAGTTAGATTTTATTAAAAATACAATAAAAATAAGCTTAAAGATCACAAGAATAAATTATTATAGATAACAAATGAGAGTACATACCCTGAGAGAGATGATGACTTTGATCGTGAGCGTGGGGGGGAAGCAGACCTTGATCGAGATTTAACAGGGGACCGTTGGGAAGATTTAGCTTTTGGAGACTTGCTGCTCATAAAATTCATAGAATAATTAATACAAGACAGAAGTGCCAAGGGCCCAAGACCAATTAGATGCTAAAATATATACTGACCTCCTACTGTGGCTCTTGCTTCTACTTCGGCCTCTACTACGGCTGCGACTATAACTCCTCCCTCTAGAGTATGACCGCCCACGACTAGGACTCCTGGAGAGATCCCTCTTAGAATCATATTCTCTCACCTACCAAAATGAAAATGAAAATAAATGAGATAAAAGAAGGCAATCATTAAAAAAAAAGAAGTTTATAGACCAAGAAGTTAAAGTTCATACACGAACATACGCCCGGGAAAATGCATTGCGGAACTCAGAGTCATCAAGTTTCTTAATCTGCAAGGATAAGTACAGAAATAACTTATCACCAAACCAATCATTAAACCTTGATACTTCAAAAATCTTAGCACATAGATAAAGATAACTTACAGCATATTTCATGTCATCATAGTTGGTGTAATCCACAATCCCTGTGGTCCCTAACGCACATTGAGTTGGATAGCTATTTAGTTATCAACACCATAATATAGAGAATTTGAAGTCAGCTTCATCACTATGTATCTTACCACTACCGTCACGGAACACTTGGGAGAAACAAACATCCCCCGCTCGTCGCATGTGATCCTTAAACATTAAATAGTATGATGGTCAGAGATCAAAAAAGCTATAGTGCCTGTGCATACACTTCATGTCAAGTAGAATGATGCTTACCTTCAAGTCTTGCCATGAAGCAGAAGAAGGTAATCCTGTGACTAATACTGCATTTACAAAAGAACACATATTACAATTCCAATCTTCACAAAGTCAAAACATTGCATGGTGAACATAAGAAATGATCATATACCACGATAATCAGAGCGTCGAGATACTCCACGCCCACCTCGGCTACCTCCATGACTACTATAGCGATCATTAGATGATGAATGACCACGACCACCATGAGCAAGTTCCACCTAAAACACAAACACTGCATAAATTACAACTGTAAAGCAATGCAGTACAAAACCAATATCTGTACCAATTGGAACAGACTAAGTTTGTGCCTCACACGCAATCTATGCCCATCAAAATCATAGCCATCACGGCCACGAATCGCATCTTGAGCATCTTCGGCATCTTCAAACTACATTAACTCAGTCCATATCAATAAGATAACTAAAAAATTGTTGAAAAGGTAGAGAATATACATATATATAGTCCTTCGTGTGCCAAAGGCTCACCTCAACAAATGCATAACCAGGCGGTCTTGGTGGAACCTTGAGATCAATGTGGGCTATGCGACCATACTACCATAAAAATGTCAAATGATAACAGAAATAAATTAATTATTTTCATAAAATTAAGTCCAAAACTATTTTAACCTGTCTCAGATTATCTTGAACCTTTAAGAAAGAAAATCCATAAGATACATAAACTATTCTTAAAATAAACAACCGAGCTTTCATTGAGAGAAATCCCAATTAACATACAGGGCATTGGACAAAAAAAACAACTAATTTCAATAAAGTATCGTAGTAAAAAAAATTATGCAAATTGATAATTACAAAAATCTTGATTAAACATGCACCCACAGAGGAGAGTTAGATCTAATTGCTACCCAAAGCTCATCGGACATCACCGCCCCTTCAAAGATTCTGCCATTTCTTTCAAGCTAAATGCCCCATGAACTTTTTTTTCCATAAAAAGGAGGGTTCATGAGTACCTACTTAATCATATCGTTAGAACCCCGAAGGTCATGAACATCAAACCATTGCAGCGGCGACACCAAAAAAGAGTGTCTCAGGAGATGGTCCTTAGTATTCACCTTCCAATGCAAAACTTACAGTAAATCATTTCACTTTCATAGGAATTTCAACCTTCCAAAGGGAGGAGAAGACAGGCTCCTTAAAGGGAGAAGGAGAGAAAAAAAAACCTCAAATTTAAAGGTGAGAATCACTACCACAGCCACATAAGTTATAAGGTCATCACAATTATCGAAACCAAAACATTGAGCATCGTAGGCGTGGCCTCCTACTACATAAGAGCCCACTTACAGTCTATATGCCCATGATAAAGATGTTGTCAGATACTCTAAAAAACTGCCGTCTACCTAAAAACTCAAACCATAAAGATAACAATATCCACAAATGCGCCAAGACATCGCGCGAATACAAAAATTACGATGAATTACCTTGTAAAATAAATCTTCCACTTCCTTTTCACGGATATCACCCGGAAGATTTCCGACATAGACCGTCCTGCTAGCACGGCTACTCATTTTCCCTGAAAATATAAAACCGATTATACCTCATAATTAACGAAGAAAAACAAATCAGAAACGGCGAAATTTAACCCTCAAATAAAATTAAACAGGAAGAGCATTGTGTAATCCAATAAATTAATGAAGATTCAGCGTTTGATTGAAGGTTACCTCGAATCCGATCTGCTGATGACGGAACGAAGAGGCGAGCGGAGTGTGGAAAGTTAGGGTTTTGAGATCGAAGGTTGGTGGGACAAGTAAATATATGGTACGGTTACGATAATCTGTATCGCGTTGCATTGTAATCCGATGGATACTATTTAATGGGCTCCCAATCTTTTTTGCCTGCCCCCTTCAATTTTCTACTTATTTCATATAACACCTCTAAACTTTTGAATATTCCACTTTAGTCTCTCCATTTTTAAAATATGATACTTTTAGTCTATTTGTTTTCTAAATATGATGTGTGAGACGAGAACATAATCGGGCAGTAATTGACATGATTTTCTTTTTTAGAAGTGGAAAATTTGATTTATACATGTACTTGTAGTTAATTAAAAATTTGATACATGTGTTGTAATATTGAAAATAAAGTTTTAAAAATATAGTGAACATTTTGATAATATTTTTGACTTATAGAGAATGTTATTATTTTTTATTTGAATACTCTGAAAAAAGAATTTGTTGAATTTAAATTATATTGAAAACAATTCATTTAAACTGTGTAAATAACTCAATCTTTAACCGATAAAGTAGATATTTTTTAGTACAATAATTATAAAAATGTGAGATCAAATCTTCCACTTTTAAGATAGAAAATCATGTCAATTACCCTTTAACAAATTTACATATTAAAGTATATTACTTATCTAGTCTTTTTAGCTCCTTACTCATAAAATATCGTGCATATAACTTACAAACCATCCTTTCAAAAGTAGCTTAATGAATAAAAACCCTTCATATATATATATAAACCCAAGAGATTTTTTCAAAAAAAAAAAAAAAACAATAATAAACTTACACTTCATATAAAAAACTATAAAGACAAAATTCATTACACGATTTTTCTATGAAGGTAAATGAAACAACAATTATCATTCTTATGGTTACGTAGTCTTTTCTTTTCTATTTTCTTATCTCTTTTACTCAACATATTAGAATATCATGCATAAAAAATTATAAACAATCAATTTCATCATAGCTTAGTAACACATCAATTATCCTTTTAAAGATTGATGGTTTGATCTTGAAACTAGAAAATAGAGAAGAAAATAAAAGTTGAGTTAGATTTAAAAAAAAATGCACCAAACAAGTATGTAAAAAGTGATGAGAATCAAAGGACATTTTGCACTTTCTCTTTATCCCGTTCAAGTTGAAACACGTTAAAATAAAACATGCACACTTCATAAATAACATGTGTCATGCTACGAGTTTGCTAGAACTAGTCGTCTTTTACTTCAACAAGACCCTTTCTCTTGTTGCTCCAAGTGAATAAACGCAATCCACCAAATTTGGACACTATTTGGTACGAATCTTATACTTTATTTATTCACTGATTATGAAGTTTTGTTAGGACCTATCTTCTTCTCTTTATTTTTTGCACTAAATTATTTTTAACACTTCAAGAAGGTTTCTTTTCTTGCAAGAAATGCCTTCAAAAGTTATCGAGTGCATTCCTTTACAAACTCAATTACATCTCCACATTCTAGTGCAGCAGCCTCACACCCAAAAGCAAAATTCATATGAATACATGTTCTACTTAGCTATGTTAGCTCACATGAAATATTTTACCAAAACTCTTCTAATGTTTTATATTAGATTTCTGACACAACGTCAATTAAATTATAGTTCATTGGAACTCACTTATTTTCACAGTATCATTTTCATTTTCTAACGATGGTCCGAATGACAATCAAAGTGAACATGTAAACCTCTCAAATTCACTATCATTTTCTAATTCATACTTTTGTAATGCTTGAAAATTTTCCAACTGACCAAATGACTTCAACTCCTCTTTTGTTTCGTGCTAATTAATCGTCTAGCTTTAATTTGAGCTTGAAGCTCTCGAATTTCAATCACGTAGACATGTTTTACTGCTAACACCTCCCTAATTACAAATAAGCACAACTATGAAATAATAAGGTTCTTTTCCAAGAATAGGGTAAATTTTTTGGTTTTCTCATAGTGAAGTGAATAAATTTCCCCCAACTGAACTACTTTTTAGTTAGTTGAATCCATGTACAGAACTCTCAATATGTAGATTATGGTAAAAATAGATACCAAATGTTCCATAGTGAAATGAAAAAATAGTCCTAATTCCCTGATAAAAAAATAGAGTTTTTTTTTGTTGAAGTTAGAACCCTTGAATTAAATAAATTATATGCAAAATTCATATTCACCGAGAACTAAATTACCTCTCAAGATCAATGATCTAGTAGCAAAGTTCAAAAATCATGTTTTAAATTGAATCACTAAACAACCCAACTTAATCAAGAGTCGATCAATCGAATGGCTTAGTTGGAATCTACCATATAAATTGCAAGAGAACTTACAAACAACACAGAATTTGTTTTGAAATCCTGAAGGAAAAAGTCTCAAACATGAAAATTCAAATTTCATTCATCATAATTTGATTTCTCGAAAGCAAAATTAGTGGGTATCTACAGCCACCCCACAAAAGAAACCTTCAAATGCCCAAAGCTACAAAAAGTAGGTATGATTGACATATTTGGTACTTATACTTAATTATCTAAACTTGAAACAGATAATTAAAAGTTGAAAATACACTCAAGATCTTATGAAACTAAAATAATATATTAAGTGTTAAGTGCTTGCCAAACTCTTACCAATACCAACTCCATTCTCGACTTCAAGCTTACAAATGTTGATCTCCAAAGCTTCAAATGAAGCTTTCTGACTCGAATTAGCTCGTAATGAATTGTGTGTGTCATCCTTGCATAGAGGTCATGCTAATCTTCTCCAATTTGCTCGTATTGAAATGAAGGTTGAACCAAACCTATCCAAATTTCTTGTTAAAAAATGATTCCTTGCCGAACCTTTTTGGCCCTGTTGATCTTGTAATATAGGTCCATTTGAAACAAGTGAAACGCCCATTATCCTCATCACTCAAGCTAATTACAAATAGGTAATATGATAGGGTAAATTTTTTGTTTTCCCATATTCAAGTAAATAATTTTCCCCACATGAACTTCTTTTTGGTTAGAAGTCTAATCTATGTACAGAAATTTCATGATCTACAAGTCAAAGACGTATAGTAAATTCTGGTAAAACAGATACCAAATTTTCCAAGATTTCCTTTATTGTAAAGTTCATGAGAACTCACCTGCCATTCACATGTTCTTCACCTTCTTAACTTATTTCACTTCATCACTACTTCCCCTCCCCTTCTTCAATGCATTCACCATCTCCACGCCTAATTTATAGCCAATACCTGCAAAAAGTTATCCAAAATGACTTTTCAAGTCACCCCCATACCCTTTTCCCCACTATATAATCCACCCATAATCTCATTAATCCCCACATTAGTCTCAATCTCATTCACAAATCACCCCACTATATACTGATTTCATAGAAATTTATATTCTATCCCCACATAACTTTTTCACTTCTCTCTGACATTTCATCAAACATGTTGCGTGCACCCAGTAGAAGAGCATCAATCGCAGCCCTTTTGGCCCTCATCTCCATTCTCCCATGGCTGACCCACTCCGCCAAAACGAGCTATGTCCAAGAAGCCTGCAGGGTAACACGACACCAAGATCTCTGCATTCAATCCCTGTCGCCATTTTCAAGCGCCGCCAAGCGCAGCCCAACAAAGTGGGCTCGAGCGGGGGTGTCGGTGACGATAACAGAGGCAAAAAAAGTAGCAGGACTCTTGGAGAGGTTGAAGAACAACAAGCGGATGAAGGGGAGAAACAGGGCAGCAGTTTTGGACTGTGTGGAGGTGTTTGAAGCCGCCATTGATGAGCTTCACAAGTCGCTTGGGGTTCTTAGAAGATTGAGTAGGAGGAATTTTGACGCACAGATGGGGGATCTAACAACGTGGGTCAGCGCTGCACTAACAGATGAAGATACATGCTTAGAAGGATTTGAAGGTGAAAGGGGAAAAGCAGTGACTTTGCTAAGGAATCGAGTGGTGAAAGTTGGTTATATTACGAGTAATGCACTTGCTTTGGTTAACAAATTGGCTGCCTCTAGTTTCGAAACTACAATAAATATGTAAGGAGATTTGGAATTTCTCTTGAATGGAGATTGGATTTACATGTTATAAGATTGTATAATTTGTAATTGTACTAAAGATGGGGTGTTTGGCCCATGAGTTTGGAATTAGGGGTTTTGGCATTTGAAGTCGCTCCATGTTTGAACACTAGGAATAAGATTTCAAATCTATGAGTTTGGATTTTTTTTTTTATTATTAAATGTCATATGTTTTAGAAATTTTTCACTTCAACATCTTATCAATGATCATTGATTATCGATGACAACAAATGTTAGCCAATTTCACAATCAACAACGATGATTGATCATGATCGATCGAGAATCACAACAATCGATTGTCTTAACCCTCGACTCCAGATCATCTTAATCACCAGCTCCAGATCGTCTTGACTGTCGATTGTCAATCGTCTTGATCGTCGGTGGCCAATCATCTTGATCACTGGTGACTTACAACTTTGGACATTATTGTCGTGGGGTGAACATCTTGATCGATGACAACCAATCGTTATTGTTAATTATCGATGTTATGCCTATTAGCAAATGATCATAGTGATGGTCAAAATGATTGATAGCCATGACCCTTGACGACTGATTGTCATGATGGTCGACGACCAACCAATCGTCTTAAAATTGACGACCGTTGACCGTCTTCACCAAGGCTTCCTACACTTATTTTCCATGGGATTGAATAATAAACGTTATTCAAGTCCATGAATTTTTTTTTCTAATTCAATCTAGAAAATTATCGACCAACTCCAAACACCACCCCAGTGACCATTGTCGGTCGACCACTAGGTGTTATTTCTTACAACTCCGCCGACGAACTTCCGACCATCAACATTTGCAACTGCAACAAATCTTGAAAAATTAATAAAAATGAATTTTTGAAAAACTTTTTTTGTAGTCATTCCAAATACACCTTGAATTTAATCACAATTATATTTTTTAATATATGCATTTTTTCATTCTTCTATTTTCTTTTCTTCTTAAGTTTTTTAATAAGTTTAATAACTATTATTATTAGATTATCTTTTTTAATTATCTCTTTTCTCTTCTTTATTTAAAATTAATACATCCTTCATTTTAGGAGATTTTTGTTTATTTTGTAATATTTTTTCAATGTGAAAATTGATAACCTATTTATTGTGATCGAGTATAAATCAAATATTAATACATTGCTAATATAGTTTTTTTTTAGTTCATTTAACTAAAAGACTTATGACTTATTTAAATTCACATAAGAAAAAAAGTGTTTTTTTTTATTAAAAAAACTCATTTTTATTTAGACTTTTTTTTATAAAAGTACCTTAAAATACATGGCATGCGTGTTCGAGGAAGACAACCATAATCATGACTAAATGTAACTCTACTTGACTTTCGCTTTTGCATAACCAAAAATTCTACTTGACTTTCGCTTTTGCATAATCTTTTTGGTTATGCTTATTTTGAAACCTATAACTAGATTCTTTTTAATGTTGCTTAACTAGAACTTTAGTAAACTTCATCCGATTACATAATTTGTTATATTTTGTTAATAGTTTGTAATATTTATAATTAGATCATGCATGTTAATACAACTGTAATCAAAATTATTGTTATCAAATATTAAAATTTCTCGTTTTTACATTATTTTCATTAAAATCAATAGAGTGATCGAGAAATTGAATTAGAGATACAAAATATGAAAAAAAAAAAATCAGTTAAAAATTTGATACAAAATAAATTTAGGACGTATAATTAATAAAAAAAATTAAACAAATTAGTTAAACACAGGAATTAAAAACCAACACCCTCAAATACAGACATAAATAATCCAATTACCAAATCATGCATCCAAACCCAAGCATATGCAATTCTGAGTCATCAAACCACATCAAATAAGCTCACATGCATTTAATTCTATCAATAATAGACATTGGTAGACACTGATATGCTTCTATCAGTGATATTGATCTTATATCACGGACTACCATTGATAAAATCTAAAATTTTGCTATAACTGGTAAATATTTTAATTTATTTTGCTATTTTTAAAAATTTCTATATAATATATATAAACATGTATATATATATATATAAAAAAAAACATGTATATTTATGTATATACGTATATATTTAGATACTAATTTTTATTTATTTATTTATTTTGTTTTGTTTTCTTTTATAAAAGAAATTTGGTTTTGAAAATAAGATTTGAATTTAATTTTTTTAAAAACGTATCCCTAATCCACCATTCCCCTAATTTTCTCTCATCCATTTCCTCATCTCTCCAAATTTTCTAGCACTATTTTTTTTCTCTTTCCCTCGTCATCACTCTCTCCACATTCTCTCTTCTCACTCTCATATCACGAGTGCCTTCTCCGCTCTAAAAAAACAACCAACTTCTTGTCTTATAAAACGATCCCAATTAGAGCAATTCAAAATGGTCGAGATTTTTGTTAAAGAAGGTACAACAAATTTTTTATTTTCTTTTTTTATAGTAAAAGAGGATTTGATTTTATTTGAGTTAAGGTGCATTAGATTTTGGAGATTTTGAGAAGGTACATTTTTTAGAACATAAAAAAAAAATCTTTTTATTTTGGGTCGTGAATTGAGAGGGTAAAAAAAGCGAGAACTTTTCCAAATTGATCTTCAAAGTATTTTTCTGTCATTCCTTTTCCAATTGAATGTTTGTGTGTATTTGTCAAATTGGATTTAACATGGTCTCAGATTTATTAGATTTAGATTGGATTCAACGTGGTTTCAAATTTATTTAGGTCACAGGTCGGTTTAAATTTTATTATATTTTGGCTATTTTAGTTTAATGTGGCTCCTAATCTTATTAGATTTAGGGTTTACCGTGGTTCTTTGTTAGATTTTCATGTCTTACTCTCTATTTATTTTCAACAAACCTGTATTTATTTGTATTTATTTCACGATTTGTTTAGTTCAGTGTATTAGTTTATTCGTGTGTTATTTCTCAACCTGTCTTATTTCTCAAAGGTATGAAAAAATTCTGTTTTTTTTTTCTTTTAACTCTCATCTTTTTTTTTTCTCTTCTTCCCTTTTTATTATTATATTTTTAAATTTTAATAATTTATTAATTATATACTTAATAATTTCTTTTAATTTTTCACGAATTCATATTTAATTAATAGAATTAGTTAATTAATCATATATTAATTATTACATACTTTTATACTTAATGACTTTTAAATAATTTTTGCAATAGTTTATTATTTAAAAAAAAAATTACTATCAACCTCCCTCCCTAGTTTTTAATCTGTTTGGCAATTTCTTTAGTATGTTTTTCTCCTCAATATATTTATTAATTATGTTCATAATAATTTGATATTTTTGTCAATAATTTAAGGTTTAAGAAATGGTCTTTTTTAAAAATTTATGTAATTAATCTTATATGTTTTAATTTCTTTTTATTTTGAATGTATCGAGTTCATACTATTATTAAATCAATACCATTTTTTAAAAGATTGATCAAAATACATAAAATTTAAATTTAATTAAAACATTAAAATAATTAATTTAGATGAATTTTGATCAATCTTATTATTAATGATAAGATGTATTTTGATCAATCTTTTATTTAATAATAGTGAAGAAAATGTGAGAAAAAAAAATATAAGTAAAGTAAATGAAGAAAATGCAAAAATATGCAGGAAATATACAAATAAAGTAAATGAAGAAAATGCAAAAATACGAAGGTGTATAATAAAAAAATTAGAAATAATAAATTATTACAAAAATTATTAAAAAAATAATTTAATATATAATTAAGTAAATATGTATCCGTGAAAAAATTAAAAAAAAATCATTAAGTATAACGTGATTAATAAATTATTAAAATAAAAAATTATAATAATAAATAGAAGAAGAGAGAGAGAAAAAAATATAAAGAAATGTTTAAAATAATTACAAAAAAGAAAATTCACTAGACAAGAATACTAACTTTTACCTAATTTATTTTAACTCACTCCTTTTTAGGGTTCGATATAGGGATATTATTTTGGTAAGTTTCTAATTCAAAATGTAAACCTTACACAAATCACTTTGCCATTCTTCTAATTTATTTCTTTTTCAATCTGTGCTATTTACCTTGTAAAACTTTTCTTAGTATGATGAAAAGTTTGGGCTTAAAAATTGGAGGGGTGCGCCAGGCCCAAGCAGTATTGCAACGCAAGGACAACGCTCAAAGGCCCCAATAGCAAGCTATTGTTATGGGCCCTCCCCCTAGAAAAATAAATTTAATATCATGTGGGCCGATGGCCCACGTATCAGATATTAAACTGATAAGAACAGATACTACACTTGATCTTAGCCAAAAGGCCGAGAAAGGTATGCTTTTCACCGTCATTTGCCATCCTTTTTATTCTCAAATTCAGCCTCCATCTACTACAGACTATTCGATGTGGGAATATTGCCAGACTTACACCTCCTATTGTTTTGCTGATGCGGAGTCGAAAGCTCTGCTTTTCTTTCTCTCTTCTTTATTTACTTCCTAGTATTTTTTCTCACTGATGGTGTTCAAACCAAGAATTAAATTAATTTTCAATCATAGATAAAATGAGTTGTAATAAAAAAAAAAAATAGGTTTGGATTAAGCATTTTATTAAAAACTCGTTCAGTTATGGCAATTCTTAATTAAATCTTATTTTCAATGTTTTTATGCTTTAGGATCACATTTATGTTCTACCCTCAATTTGACACATATTCTAACACTTCTCTTATTTTCTGATTACATTCAAACTCTCTAAATAGTTTAATTTGCTTTGTTTTGTTTGGTTTTAGATTTTGGCCCCAATGTGAATTCCTATAAGATATTTGAAGCATTGAATTTTCTTAGAGTTGGAAAATGTATCATTTTGGTGGAAAGTTGTAACATATAGTTATGACCAAAGTCCCCTTTATTAATAAATTATTTTTGCCACAACCATGGGAACAACAAACAAATATATTTTTTATTATATAGTTTTTATTAGTAATTATTCATCATCTATGCACACCTTTTTAAAAGGTTATTAATAGGTTTTGATTCAGTTCGGTTTCCATTGTCTTTAAACCAAATAGAAAAAAAAAAATCCATGATAACTCAATATCTTACTTAAAAATGGAACAAAATTTTTTTGGATCAACTTGGTTTTGATTTGATTTGTTGGGTTTTTATCTTTTGATTCTTATTGCAATCATATCATACTCATCTTTGTTTTAATAGAATTTGAAACATATTTGTTGCTACAGTTAGATTTTCTCAAGATAAGTGAAGTCTATGTATAGTCCCTTAAGGAGTTGAAGAGGACGCTTAAGAGGGTTGAGCTTAGGAATGAAGAGTCTAGACGGGTATGAGCCTAGAGAAAACTTCTACATGAAAAGAAGCCTAAGAGGGCCTAAGCCTAAAAATATCCATGCATGACGAGCCTAGTATGTATTAAGCTTGGAGAAGCCTAAATATTGAAGGCCTGAGCCTAGTGGAGCTTAGTAAATCAGTATAGAGCTGAAATTATCAATGAAAAACTGAATAAAGCGTAAAATATCCATGAGGGGAGCATAAGAAAGCTTACATAACCCTTGAGGAGAGCTTAGAGTGATGAACTCATATGAAGTGTTTGATGGAATGAATGAAATAGTGAAAAGTAAGAAGTGAACTCTTGAACTCACAAGGTATAAAAATGATAAAAATGATAAGATATAAAATTGATATTTTTTTTATTTTTTTATAATGGAATCCACCATCCATTTGGGTCAAACACGAAGTCGAGAGCCTAAAGCCTAAAAAGAGGTCAAAGAGACTCGGAAGGAAAACTGAAAAGAACCCTTGAGGGAGAGCTTAAAGTCCAGTAGAGTTTAAAGAACCTATGATATAGATTAGATATTAGATTAGAGAATCCATGGAGATGGTCTAATAAGCTTGGAAATTTAGAGAACCCTAATGAACCATGGAAGCCTATTGAGAGCTTAAAGAATCTATGTGGGTGAGCCTGTACAACCTTAGAGAACTCACTCATAAATGAGTCTACAAGAGTAAGAGTTCCAGCGAACGCATGAAAATGGTTGTGGTTTGAACAAAAAAACGAATTTCTCTTTGTGAATATATTCGCTAATATTGGAGACTAATTCTCTACTCGACCTAGGTTCAATAAAAATTTTGATTACACAAGAGAAATAAGTCTGAAAATCGTTTTGACAATTAAAATTAGTTGGTTACATTTTTTTCATTCCTCGAAAACGGTAGATCAAGAGAAGGTATTTGAATTGATCTGAATCTATGTAAATATTTCGGCTTTAAAATTGGAGGGGTGCGCCAAGGCCCAAGCAGTAGTGCAACGCAAAGGCGACACTCGAAGGCCCCAATAGCAAGCTATTGTGATGGACCCTCCCCCTAGAAAAATAAATTTAATATCATGTGGGCCGATGGCCCACGTATCAGATATTAAACTGATAAGAACAGATACTACACTTGATCTTAGCCAAAAGGCCGAGAAAGGTATGCTTTTCTAAGCCGTCCATCACTTTTTTTATAGGCACATCTCCCTCTCTCTTTTTTAAACTAATCGATGTGGGAATTATCATTCTGCATTCATATTTTTCCTTCTTTTTCCCTTCATAAGCATTGAACACTTGGCATAGTTTTTAACAACTGGAGTATTTTCTAAGAGTCATACACGGTCGAAGCACGTTGATGGGTTCAGTGTCAACAAACAAGTAAGATATAACTTAGGATTAAAATATCGATTTGAGATTTCATTTTTACCAATGTATTCATAAGATATCATCCCCATCTGTGTGTGTTTTTGAAAACCATGGATTTATTTAAATTAATAATTAAGTTCTTTTTACTCGCAAAAGATATTGTTGTCAGTATTTTTGTTCATATTGAACCATATGACATATTTTGTATTTTAGAAGTATTTATAAGAGATGACGGAAATATTTAATAGTTAATCTCGTTTGGATTTATGATATATTGATATTTCAAAGGATATTTTAATTCTTTGCTTCGATTAATAAATTAAAATTTCAAATTCTCAAGTTCTTACTTAAGTTGTTGAACTGCAAAAGAAAATAAAAATTGGAGTTAATTGATTGTGATTTTAAGAAACTTAAAATAAAAATACTTAAAAGATTAATTTATACGCCTAAATATTGTTAAAATGAATAAAATTACATATTTTTGTTAGTTTCGCTTTAATTTCGTTAATATATACTTAATATTAAAGAAAAAAAACTGTTGCAATAAAGTAAATAGCAGTGATTTTCACAAACATTTGTAGATTTCTCATATTCTCCAATTAGTCTATTTTTTTTAGTACAAGAGTGTACTTGAGTACATGAAAATTTGATTTTAATATATATATAGTTATGACTTACTGGCACATCCTAATTGGTTCACTTGTGAGAGTTAGTCTAATTGATATAGCTAACAAAATTGGAAATTGTTTTTAGAAAACAACTATCTACATTTTACGGCAAAAAAGGTAGTAAATGACAAAATTGCACTATAAAAATTTGTTCACTTTGCCATTTTCTACAATTCCTCCAAAACTTAAGCAAATTGTTTTCGTTTCCAAAAATATATATAAAATGAAACATTCTAGAGTACTTTCGGAAGAAAAGCTTGAATAGGCATTTTCCATCAGGTTTCTATATTCACTAATCACTGCCGAACCTTTCATCAAATCAATGAGAAAAAACAAAATCAAATCCGAAGCTTATTGGAATTCTAGAACTGATTCTCATAAAGTTGAGATCCAAACAGAAGTTAATTGAAACAAAATGATATAAGTTTCGGTAGGAAGTGAAACTAAAGAAAGAAATGGAATATCAACTATTTGTATATGATGTTTCATCTTCTTATACAGCAGTCACTCATGGCTATTATACATCAAGGTAGTGAGTTACTTTCTCAATCTTTCCGGATTTAACTCCCCAGAAGTTAGCTGCAATCGTGAAGATCAAATCCAATTGAAACAACGAGGTTACATTCTCTCCTTCAACAGATACAGACTAACATTTGTCGACGCAGCAAACAATTTTGTTGAATAATGAGAGGAAACTTGCTGAATCCTGGACAAGAGATAGTATAATTGTAAAAAAATTCATAATATAAGCACGTAGCCTGTCATTCACAAGTGGAAATGGTGGGAAATGGATCAAATACCGAGTAACTCACCGTTCCTACAAGAGGTATTCTAAAGTGATCTTGAATATTCAGCTGCAGCGCTGAAGGCAGAGACAAGGGCAGCCATCCCAACTACCTGTGACCAACTCCTAGTCTTTGTAGCAATGGCCGCTCCTGCGACTGCACCCGCGATCAAACCATTCAACTGTCAAATGGAAAAAAGAGGTGTAAAGATATATTTTGTTCACTCAAGTTTCTGTTAACTTGGTCGCTGGAGGAGTAGGTATTTCTGGCATGAAAATCATTCGAACAAGAAATGAGAAATGGAATGTATTCAAGATGAAAACAAAAGATCAACCTATTTAGCAAACATACATTCCCAAAAAGACAATGCATATCTGATATCCAAATAGTTGTAAGCCAAGCTTATTGACTATAAGATGTGTAACAACTAAGGACCACACTTTTTTAATCAGGAAACTCAAACTTTCATTGAGAGAAAATAAACCAGAAACTAACCTACAAGAAAAGGCTCCAGTCCAAAAAAAAAGTATCGGGCCTAAAGAAGAATTTTAAAAAATTTAATGACGCAAATGCTCACAAGACATAAAACCTAGTCAGGATTAAACCTCCTCTAAGCACACCAAAGAAAACTGCAGTCTTGGAATGTTTTCTTCAGAACAGGAAATAGTTTATGTTAGGCAAGTCTCAATATATTAGGCAGCAATTAATTGTTTTCTTAAGAAGAAACATTGATCGACAATAAATTCTCAATGAAAATACAAGTCTGCATAAATGGTCCTCAAATTCCAGATACAGTTGAGTTTTCATCTACCAAGAGTTGCAGTAACAATTCCAAGTAAAAAGGTCAGTTCTTTTCTCCTGTCAACAATTTTCAGAATTGGATCCCGCAAGTGACAGGATTTCTACATCAAGTTTTTAAATGTGTTTCATTGAAGTTATAATTCTATTTAACCAAAATAAAGAAAAGTATGATAGAAACTAAAATAGGACCGTAATGTATTGTAGTATAAAAGGTAAAGAAACTTACAAAATAAGCCAAGTAATTGAGAAATTTGAACCCTCCCCTCTTGAGATCTCTCTCAAATTCTAATTCATTCACCACAATAATGGTTATCTTCTTCATTTCTCTCCCCAGTATTTTACAACCAACATGAATAACAAACCCCTAGCAAATTACTGATGTATCCTTAATACTCTAATAAGATCCTGATAGCATTCCTATCAACGTAACAATAAAACTAATAAAGAAAATTTAAGACACTTTTAACAAGATAAATTCTACAAATGCTAGATTGTTCCTTCATGGTTCAAGGAATTAATTTATATTTTAGAAAAGTAAATCTTTTTAAAATGACTGCATCCAAACCCTTGGTAGTGTTGTAAATACTTTTGGATGGCTCTATATTTCCACTCACCCATTTTATTCCCACAAAAAGGTAATCAGGTGGTAAAAACTGCTCAACCTAGGCAACGTTCACTCAAAACCTAGTAAAAAAGGAGAGATTCCCAATAAATATATTTCGAAAGTAACTGAAAAGATGAGACTCGTGCCAACATTAGGATGTAAGTATAATACAAAGCCAAACACTTATCGTGTTATGAACCCAAATCGAAAAGATAAAAGAGATCTCATGATCTTTATATGATATATGAGTTACTCCTTCGACTGCCATTGGTTTTGGAGATGGATTCAACCCTATAATATGAATCTGACCCAACAACGGTGAACTCAAAGAGACACCATCTTGAGATGCATTTTGTGTACCCATTTTAGAAGAATTAATATACCTCGCAATATTTATAAGATACACGAATTACTTCTCTCATTGTAATTTGGTTATGAGGTGGAGCCCATGATTATCAAATTAACCATAACTGGTATATAATATATTAGTTGGTAACCTGTAGAGGTTCTAAGATAAACACAGACTTCAACAGAATCAAAGCCTTTCCAATGATAATGCTTTAGATGGAAATGATTTGAAGTATTATGATTCTTCCACACCCTTTACATTTGTATGTCACCAGAAATCTCATCTTTTCTTAAGGTATTATTCACTTGAAAAGAGGGAGGCATTTTTGGGCTACCCATCTAATGCACGATGAACTAAGGGAGGTCAAGTTCTGGGAATACAGATAGGCAACCTTCACAGTGGATACATTCAAACAAATGATAAATGTGAAAATGAATCATTTCATGAGTGTGACTAACCCAATCATTCCTCTTTCTATATCTTTGAATCCCACAGTGAGTCAGAGTAAAAGTTCCCGCAACAAGTCCTACAACCCAAATTCTTTAGCTATTTCTTCCACCAGAACAAAACCAAGCAAAAAATCAGCCACAAACACAGCTCAACAATCTATAAAGGCCAAAATACTAAAACAGTCAACCATTACCACATTGAAAGCCGTATTTTCCGACAGACTTTGCCTGCAAAATAGATCACAAAGACACGATTTCAGATAGGAAAGACGCCACCACAACTCCACAATCTCAATCTCAATCAAATAAAAGGAAATCAAAGCAAAATAGCAAGTGTATGGTACCACGAAAGCAGCATGGGCGACGCCAGTGAGGCCTGTAAGAGAGAAAACGAAATAAGTGTAGAAGATAAAGTGAAGTAGAAGAATCAATTGGTAAGAGTAGATTTTCGAAAATTGAGCTTCAGATTACCATTTTTACGGGAATTGTACGGACCCAAACACAAACCCCATAGAGCGCCGGCCTGAAGATGAACAGTAGCAGGCAGTTCAGAGGAAGAAAATAAAGAAAATGAATCATAGTTCGAGAAATTGTTCGTAAAGTTTACCGTTCCGACGCGAATGCTGGATTCGACGGCGAGGGAAGAACAAGGAACGACGCCGTTGAGTTCGTCTTCCATCTTCCAATTCTCAATTTCCTTCGAAGCTCGTATGCTGATAGCTCTGTGTCTACCAAGTTCCAACCATACCACGTCGTTTTGATTTTTTAATTTTATTTTCTTTCCTTCCTTTTGAAAAAAAAGAAAAAAGAAAAAATGCATCAATAATAATTAATGCATCTCCTAACCCAAAAGTTCAAAACTTGTTAAGTTGCATCTCTTTTTTTTTTCTCCACAAACTTACAAACTTTCAATTTTATAATTGCGACTACTATTCCATGTTTTGATCGAAAATATTGTTTAAAAAGTTGTTTATATCTATTTTGAAATTATAATACATATCTGTTGTACAAAATTAATGAACATCTGTCATTATTTGCTTGGTGCTTAGTATTGAAATGAACTTTATCGTTAATAATTTAAACGTTAACGAGTAGGTTGAGTCTTGTCTTCTTTTCATATTGTTATTGTATTTGTAATGGGGTTGCTCACAATGTAACCTGGTATGTTGTTGAGTTCGTTAATTTTTGTGTTCTTTTGAATCTTTCAAGTGAAAAAGTTATAAACACAATTAGGTTTGTGAGTTCTTTAATTTGATTTTGGACGAACTTTTTATGATATTTTCTTACGACGAAGATCAAATACATGCAGAGAATATAATCATGTTGATTTATTGTTAAACTTTGACTACAAAATTCGTTTGTTTAGAAAGGTCCAAATTTTTGGAAGAATTAGTTATACAATTTAAAGTTAAAAAGGGTCAATGAAGGAAGAGGATATTTTTACAAATTCGAAGTGAAATGAGTTATTTCTGCTTAAAAGAAAACAAATCTCCTTCGTGCTTTAAAATACAAACTCAAAACCCTAAATTCAGCGCCGATTGTTCAATACATCTCTGCAGGAAGTTAGGGCAAAGCAGAAGCAAAAAATGAGCCGTGGAGCAGCCGCATCCGGTGGCCCTAAGGGTAAGAAGAAGGGTGTGACCTTCGTTATCGATTGTGCGAAGCCAGTTGAGGACAAGATCATGGACATCGCCTCATTGGAGAAGTTTCTTCTCGAGAGGATCAAGGTCGGTGGTAAAGCTGGAGCACTTGGTGACTCTGTTACGGTCACTAGGGACAAGAACAAGATCACTGTCAACTCAGACAGCAATTTCTCCAAGAGGTACCCTTTGTTTTGTATTTGGTAATTCTTGTATGTTTTGGATGTGTTTTGTTGGTGCGCTTGTTTATTGGGCTGGGAATACGCGTTGGAATAATCTGGTAGCTGCAGCAATAGTACTGAGAATACAAGCTTTGTGCGGATTGATCTTTGTTTACTGTGATTTTGTTGGAAATTTGTTGCATATTGTATTGGATTGTGGAATTGATGAGCATTACACGGATGTATTCTTCTAATTGATCCGAGATTTCGGCCATGATTTAGTGTAAACGTGAAAGTTACTTCTTGAAGATGTGTTGTTGATTTCGAGTGCATTCCGATTCCTGGGTCATTTTTGTTTTTATGAATTGTGAAGTTCTTGAATCTATAAGCTTTGGGTATATTATGTTGTCAGGTGGATTAGCATCATGTCTTTATTTGTGGAATTCTCATATGATCTATTGTAAAACATGGATTCGTTAAGGATGTTGCTTGTCTAGACGCTCATGGATTTCTCGATTAGCTAACTTTTGTAGTTGTAACGCTATGTATCCATTTTCTTTTTATTCCCCTTTCGTTTAATAGATGAACTTAGTAGTACGTGTGAGTTTTGAACAATAGGAGGTGATCTTGCTCTTTAAGTTATGATTGTTTTGTTGGAAAAATTGCCTGTAAACTCCTAGTTAACTTTGTTGATGTTTCTCTCTTTTGAATTCCAGGTATCTCAAATATTTGACCAAGAAGTATTTGAAGAAACACAACGTTAGAGATTGGCTTCGGGTTATTGCTTCGAACAAGGACCGCAATGTCTATGAATTGAGATACTTCAACATTGCCGAGAATGAGGGTGAGGAAGAAGACTGAAGTTAAAGTCCTTATATTTTGGAAGCATTGTTTGCAGTAGGATTAGCTATATTTCCATACCTTGTCTCGAAGCTATATTTCCATATAGAACATAGCAAGGGGATTGCCTGAGTTATGAGATGATGCAACTCTTGTTTATTTCTGAAATTTTAATATCTATAAATTTTGCTCACGTACCTCTCTTCTTTTGATTGATTTGAAGATACTTTTCTTACTACGAGAGTATTATTGTCGTCTTAGCAAAAGTGACAATTTGTACTTGGTTTGAGGAATTGGAATTGGCACAGTTCTGAGGAAGTCCAAACTGTTTGCGGAAGAGTTTGCAACCCTAATGGGTTGCTTCAACGGAGGACTCAAATAAACTTAAATTATTGAGAAAGCTCTAAACTTTTTAGTCATTTTTCAAAAAAAAAAAAAAACTATCCTTGGAAGTTTAATTTGGTAACGGGCTCCTCCTGCTTCAGTGAATTTTGGGCATTGCCGTAGATCTGTGGCAGGCTCCTCTCTGTAGGAAGATACGTATCTAATAGGCACGATTTTAAATGCTGAGAGACTGGCATCTTTGAAAGAAAATTGGCTAATTTCTTATTGCTTGTTATTTTCGACAACTTTTATAGCCATTTAATCCCTAGATTAAAAGCAGTTATAATACAAATTTTCTTGCCTGAATATTTCTTTTCAAGCGATAGTACAATCTCCCCGTCATCCACTTCCCCCCTTCCTCCCACTGATCTGGAATAAAGATTAAATAGGGTTTAGGAACCTGGCAAGTGTGTAATCTCTGAAAATATCCATTTAAGATGCAATCTCTGATTAAGCCACCACAAAGTACTCCAAATATTTGATTGATTTCGATCAATTTCAGAAACTTGAGTGGAACTAATCATCCAATGAAACTTTTGGAAAGACGTTTATAGAAATAACTTGCAACAAAATTGACTAGATTGTTCTTATTTTTAAAATAATGTAACAAATGTTTTTTCGAAGTTTAGAACTTGCCAAACACCATCTTTACTAGATATTTGGTCTTTATCTAATAAGTTCATCAATACTCTTTTTTCAAAGAAAACGTTTATAATAGGGGTTTAATCATGTACTTAAATTACACATACTCCTATCTTTTTAGTGAAGTTGGGGTTTTTTTTTCGTTCCCTTCACTCACAAATTTGTAAATTTTGCTTAATATAATATAATTTCCCATAAATCGTAATTACAATAAATAATATCAGAAACAAATTTTGCAGATGAATTGCTTACGAAGATTTGAAAACCATTAACAACTCTGATTGGGTTATAAATTTTGGCTTATAAATTGGAGGGGTGCGCCAAAGCCCAAGCAGTAGTGCAACGCAAGGGCGACGCTCGAAGGCCCCAATAGCAAGCTATTGAGATGGACCCTCCCCCTAGAAAAATAAATTTAATATCATGTGGACCGATGGCCCACGTATCAGATATTAAACTGATAAGAACAGATACTACACTTGATCTTAGCCAAAAGGCCGAGAAAGGTATGCTTATTCAGGCCTTCCACCACTGGCTTTATACTCACCTTGTCCCTCCATATTGTAGAATTAAGCGATGTGGGAATAATGCCACGCGTAGACCTCCTATTTTTTTTGCAGATGAGGGAAGTTTTGCTTCTCTTTTCTGTTCTTACTTACTAATGATTTTGAAATCGATTCAATAGTTGAATTCTTTTGCTGGTGTTTTATTTGTGTTGATTTTGGATATTTGGCCCCAATATGTAGCATGTGAACTCTTACAATTAAGAACAAATTAGCCATTGTATCAATGTATGTATGTGAAGTGCACATATTGACATATATCAGAGTTTGTTTTAATTTGGTTATTTAATAGTTTGATAGGTTTTCAAAGTAAATGGAGAGAATATGGTCTACATTAGCATTCTGCCACATAATGTCAAGATTTAATGGGTGTTCAATAAAATTGGTAATTATCCATCATCATGCATATGTTTTCAATATTTATGATATATGTTTCAGTTTTGTTGGACTGTTCATAGTTTTAAATTAAAAGATTGAGTTGAACAAAGGATAATAAGTTTTCTTTATTAAATATCCTACTAGAAAAATGATAAAAAAAATTACTAGATCGACTTGATTTGATTTAAAATATTGTATGATTAGAAATTTTGTGTTGATACATGAAAACAATGTCCAAAATAGGTTGGTTAGTTGTGAGATGTTATGACCATCAATTGGGATAGAGAGGTTTAGACAAGAATGGAGAAAACAGATTGCTAACTATAACAAAGATAAAAACATGAATAGGTGAAAAGAAAGACTATACATGTTAGGTTTTGTTGATGGTTGCTTCAAGCAAGACCCAAAGTCTACTTAGCTGACCCAATTAACTCAAAGAGAATTTGGAGGAGACGAGAGGAAGTAGATGTCTCGAAAGAGAAAAACTAGAGCATTGGATGTCAAGTTGACTAACTGAATTAAATTTGCGATATAATGACCTTAAACAAGGAGAGTAAGTAATCTTCCCAGAATAAACCTAATAAGTAATCTCTTGTGATAAGAGAATTAAACGTGTTTAACTGGACAAAGCTTATCTTCGAGAACTAAACCCTATAACTAGATAGGCGACAAGCTCAACGACGACAACAAACACGTGTGCAAGTTTCTCCCATATTTGAACTCTTTTTTGGAAAAAATATATTAGAAAGGCAAGAGGAAAGAGAGAGGGGAGGCAAGAGGCTACAAATGTTTGTGTGTAACCCTTTTATTTCTAAGCATCCAAAACCAAACTTAAATAAAATTATTGAACTCCGTGGACTCCAAACATAATTAAAAACTTGAATTGTTTTTGCGTTTCTCTAAATTATAAATTTTAAAAGAATTTCTTTTCAAAGAAAGGCAAATTCGTTTAACGTCGATTTAGATTCTTTATAAGAATTTATAAAAACTATTTTTACACTTAAAAATATATATCTAAATATTGCATTATTTTATTTTTAACTTCTCTACAATAAACTTTTTAGATATAAAAAAATAAACAAGAAAAGGAAGAAGAATGCATTTGTTTTTAAAAAAATTAAAATAAAAGAATTGTTATCACTATTTTGTCCACTGCAAACACTTTGTTTAAACATTTTAAATATGTATTAGTTACACAAGTTATTCATTTTCGATGCTAACTGTTATAAAAGGATTTTGATAGAATATAATAAGATCGTAAGTTGAGAATAATTATAATAAAGAAAGAAGAGAATTTTAAACATAATAATTTTATATGAAAAAAATCCTAAGATTCAATATGCAAAATACGGAGTTACAAGTTTCTTTTTTATATTTTTTTTTGTTATTTATTTATTTATTTTGTTTATAGAGACATATCAAGCCCTCCTATAACAATTACATAATTCAAACACAATACTTCAACATTCTGCGAAATAAAAAGAACTTAGAGGTGTAGATTAATTAACCCAAAAACCTACAACCCTAACTATTATTATTACTTCAATGAGAAACGATTAAAGACTACCAACACATGTGAATTAAGTACCTACATGCTTATTTAGAACAATTCCACATTAATTTAAAATAGCACTTTTGTTCAAATAATAACAAGTGTGAATGGATAAAAAGTTTGGGCTTACAAATTGGAGGGGTGCGCCAGGCCCAAGCAGTAGTGCAACGCAAGGGCGACGCTCGAAGGCCCCAATAGCAAGCTATTGTGATGGACCCTCCCCCTAGAAAAATAAATTTAATATCATGTGAGCCGATGGCCCACGTATCAGATATTAAACTGATAAGAACAGATACTACACTTGATCTTAGCCAAAAGGCCGAGAAAGGTATGCTTTACAAAGCTTTCCACCACTGCTTTTATACCCACATTCTCCCTTAATGTTTTGAAACTGATCGATGTGGGAGAAATCCCCGGAAGTTCCTAGAATAGTTTTCCAACTTTCTTTTCTCTCTGTAAAGTTCTTTACGTACTCACGGGCGAGGAACTTACACAACTGTAATTTTAGATTTTAGAAATTAACCATTTTGAGAGCAATTTTTTAAAAGTAAAGCTCTTTTCACAAAACTATATATAATGTAGGAGTGCAGATTAAAATGACTTTCTCCATTTATAAATCTATTATTTATAATAATCGGATATTTTAACGAGTAACAGTTTAATTTTTAATTTTTATACTTTATAATTTGTGCTTATTTCTTTTAATTTTCTTATTAGGGTTATTAATCATTGCCTTTATTAAACAAAAATATAAGTTTTTCAAAACTATTTTTTTTTTGCCTCAAGTCTTAGCTTAAATTTTCAACGTGCTCATAAAAAATAAACCAAGTGATTACCGTACTTAGTCTAATATCTATTAAACATTCTTAAAACTCACCCATACGTAACTTTGGAACCATAGAAACTTCTTAAAAACTATCTAAAGTTTAGATACCATTAAACAGAAACAAACATATATAATTATTTGATATCTCAAACAATGTCTTGTTTGTATGTTATATATTTGATTCCCATAAAGTATAAAGAATCGAATATTCAACTTAGAGTATATGCAAATTAACGCTAAACTAAACTAAACTGAAATTTAATTATAAGAACCTCACATATTATCAACTTGATAGCTTTAGTTCATAAAGAAATGAAAAGCAAAACTGATTTGGAACTTGTATTGCAATTTGCAAGTCCCACCTATTGTTCGCATATTACCTACTTTATTAGTAAATAGTTAACAAAATTAATCACAATACATACATTAATTCTAAGATAACTAAAGTAATTTTTATTTCAAAGTGATAATTTTGACATAAACGGCCCATCCCAACTATGGAAATCAAAAGGTTGAATACAATAGAAATGAACCTACAATTTCACAACATACAATAGGCAGAACTGAGGTTATGTGTTTAGAACAGAACACAAAGTAGCAAGAAAATTAATACCCCTTTTTTTCTCTCTGGGGGTGGGGACAAAATTTAAGATGTTCGACCGGTTTATTCGTAGAGCTAGGCGAGTTCTTCTAAGCAAACGAGATGAGGGTTGGAAGACGTGCAGTTGGTATCAAAAACAACGTTTACAAAGGCAATGTACGGTTATTCAAAAGATCAAGAAATGACTACAGCGTGAGGATATGCCTGGCTTTTCAACCTCCCTAAGCAAGGGCGCCAGTACAAGCCGTAGCTGGAGAAGGATTAGGCTGTTTCTTTGCTGAATTGTATTTCTTGGTAATGAATCTGCAATAGACCAAGGATTGAGTGCATTAATATTGTGTTCTAAGCATACGGGTGTCTAGACTTTTACCAATAAACCTATCAATATATTGTTCTTAAAATTGAGTGAAGCATTTGAATACTGAAGCATTGGTCAGTTTTGGAAACCTGATATTCCGCTTGATAATGATTTCCATTTTAGTTTTATGTTTTTGAAATTTATGCTTCCCTCCAATTTCCTTATTATGAATATCATTTTGTTAAGAAATTTTTTGAATTTTTAGTCAAATTCCAAAAAGAAAAAATTAAAAACAAACAATAAACTTATAAGAGAGAATAGTGTTGTATAAACTTAATTATCAAACACTGAAAACTTCGGAAAAAGAAAAGGATAAACAACCTTGTACAAAGATCAAAGTTTCATTACAAACATGTACAAAGATCAAGATGAAACCAAGGGAAGAGGATAAAGATAAACAACCTTCTTATCTCGTTTTAGAAAGGTACTTAAGGTTCAAGATGAAACTACGAAAACCAATAAAACTCACTGAATTGAGTTAATTCGATGAGTTTAGATATTCTTGTTAGTTGGTCTAACTTTTATTAACTACAAGAAACAGAAAGATAGATAGTCAATTCAATTTGGACGGATTTTTATCCATTTTGGATGTTTTGGTTCGTTTGGTTCTAGCTTCGAAAATATTATTGGTTCTGGCCTGGGTGGATAATTTTTCTTAAACTGGCTCCAACTCGCTTAGATTCCTAACTTGAGTTGGAACAAACAATTTCCAGTGAATTGATAAATAAAAGACAGAACAAATTGTGATGCAGGCTTTGGCATTACCTGAAGAAATCCCTCCATAATAACTCAAACATCAGCCAGTTTGTTCCAGTGCCATTGCCACCCTCATTCTTCCTGTTATCAGAAAAGGTTCACAACGTAAGATGATTTTTTCATTGATTAGTGTGTTTCTTTAAGAGCTTTGGATTGTTAATGTAGCCTGAAAAAGGACAAAGGAGTGGCCATCGATATGCACCTGGAAACAGTTTTATTTAATTCATCAAACACCGATCGGGGTGAAATGCAACCCATGGTCAGCCATGGAGAAATTTTGTTTGAAAACGTAGCACCATATATGCTACTCTGAACACCATTCTTTGTCGCCTTTGGTGGTTGGGCTCGGCACTCAGCTGCATATTTTTGAAGCCTATGAAGTGCTTCAGTCTCCCCACCTACTTGAGAAGTATTGGGAGCTAGCCATCCTTCCTATATGATGAAGTTAACAATGTTGTGATATTTCAAGAAAAGTAGAGAATACTCTCAAGATATATATTGAATGTCATAAAGCAAGTGTTTTATACTGTTACAAATTATTTATTTCCAAATGCATCTGCAGCGAGGACACAACACTTCCAGAAATCTGTTCAACTCATGAAAACTTGAGAAGGTTTCAAGAATCTCAATCCAGAACATCAATTTGCAGCACAAAAATCCTTAACAACTCACAGTCCTACAAAAGGCTATAATATACAAAGGCATACTAAAACTATTAAGGAGATGTTTGGGCCCCAACTTCAAGTGGGTGGAGTGACTACTATAGCCCATCCCATTTTTGGGGCTCCAATTATAATAGTTAATATTTTTAACCATTATAATGTACAATTAGCAACAATATTACTATTTCAAATCCCGCTTTAATGCAGTGTTTACTATTTTCTACCATTCTTTCTTTCACTCTTTGTTACAGCGCCAGACAAAAATGGTTTACACCCTAAATATAGACCATTGTAGCCTACAGACTATTATAATCCACGGATTATAATAAACACATACTATAATAACCAACTATTATAATAAGCACATACTATAATAACCAACTCAATGCCTCAAAGACTTACCTTTTACAAGAGAGCAGCATTTCCCCTTGATTCAATCCACAGATTTTGAGTTGGTCATGTGAGCATAATAATAACATTTAATTGTTTTTTACAATGTTAGTTCCCCTTTTCCACTACGACTCCGACAAGATATATATCCACATTGCATCCAACAACTAGTGAAAAGCTAAAGAATTTTCCTTTAACACATTACCCAATATCCACACCGAAACTGCAGTGGAAGGCCAATCATTTGGGAGAGTAGGTAAAATTAGTATAGTATTAGTAAAAGCATAGATATAATTAGCACTAGTGTTAAGCATAGAACGTGCAAAGGATTTTGGTAGTGTCCATTGAGGGGCTTTAGGAGAGAGATAGCCTTCTCAATCCCAACATCAACATGCAACCAAATGCCAACCAAAACCCAAAAAAATAATCACAATGGAACATTTTGAGTCAAAAATCAGATATTAAACGAGTATATGTTATGTTCTTCTCATTTTACCAACCCAAACGTTTCAGAACAGAAGGATAGGAAACTCAAATACAAGGTCAAAATCATGAGCTTGTAGCAATTATACCAGGTTATTCAATCATAAAGCATTAGCTGTAATTATCATAAAGCATTAGCTGTAATTAACTTCTCCTGCCAGTAACTAGATTACCCGAACACGACAGCAGAGCAATCCTCCTTCGTCAGCTAAAGAAGCAAATCAAAATGAAATCCAAGCAGCAATGAAGAACAAGAACAAACCTTAGACATAGCCACAGGTTGGTTAAGACCCAAATCAGACAAAGAAGGAATGTCCCCAGGCTCCACATCGCCACGAGAAGGCAACCCCTTCATCTTATCCAAAGCTTCAATCGTCTTCCTCACACTTAACCCTTGAACTTTCTCTCTAAAAGTACCATGACTCGACGGCATATCCTCCATTTTAAACGGCAAATCATCAATATGATACAAAGTACTTCCCCAAAAGTACTTAACCTCAACATTCTCCTCCTTCATCGCACTCTCAATCCTCTCCTCTGTCTCCATTTCGTCGTGTGAAACCTCGTAGTGAGCATAAATTGCATCAGCCCCAATTTCCTTAGCCAATTCAACAAGAACAGTTTCAGGTTTCCCAATTCGAACAACAAGATTAGACCCCCTCGCCTGGAGATTCTTCCGCAAATCCGAGACCGACTCAATCACAAATGCGGCTCGGAACGGTCCAGTTTTATCAAACCCAGACGAGGATTTACCATAATCCCTCGGATCGAAACAGTAAACAGGCAAGACGGACATAGAATCATCATGAGCAGAGTTTAGGCATTCGTTATCGTGGAGGCGTAGATCATTACGGAACCAAACGATAGTAGCTCGACGAATTCCAGCGCCATTGGAGGGCTCTGAGGGGCGGCGAGGGCCTAAAGAGAGAGGGATTTGAAGTGGATTGGCAGAAATGTTGGATTTTAGAGAGATTTTAGGGGGACAGAGAGAAGAACATGAAATGGGTAAGCGAGAAAGAGAAGAAGCTTGAGTGGGAACTTCATCTTTGTTTGGTTGCCGAGAAAACAAGCCAGAAAATTTGGGTTGGACGAGAAAGTTGGAGGGAATGGCCGTTGAGAGAGATAAAGTGAGAGAAGCGACGGCTAGGGGTGTAGAACGCAATGGAATGGCCGGAGTTTGGTCGTCCGATGAATTGGGTTCAGGATTTTCGAGGATTTGGGAGTTGGGATCCATGATTGAAGGTTGAAGGATTGAAATGAAGATAAGATTTTGAAAATGTTGTAAGAATTTTGCTTCGCTCGCGAGGGAATTTGAGGGAGTTGGTGGACTGAGGATTAGAGAGCGGAAAAGTTGTGTCCAAAAAGCACCTCTTTTTTTTTTTCTTTTCTTTTAATAACAATAATTATTATAATTATTTATTTTATTGATGAAATATTAGGTTTGTTCTAAACAATACGGCTGCGCTCACCTACCCTTTGCTCAACATTGGCTGTCCAATTAATAAATAAAGTTTAGTCTCCAAAAATTCAAGCTAATTGTAAGTTTGTTCAACCTTAATCATTTTTTAATTTAGTCTCACATAATAACTTTTATTCAAATTAGATAAATAATGACAATAATGTATAACAGTTTATTAAAATTACTTAAACAATAATAAGAACTTTTATTCCATATTTGTTCGATTTATTGAATATGTTTTTAAATTTTATAGTAAAGATATTAATCTATAACATTTTTTTTTAAAAAATAATCAACCAAGACAAAGTTTGAAATTATTAAAAATATAGAAATTTTAAAATATGGAAATAAAAACAGTATTTTAAACCAAAATTTAATTTATTTGGATAGTAAACATAAAATAAGAGTTATTTAAGAAACTATTTATTGTTTTTTCACCATACTTATATGAGAGGGATAATCACTAGATACATTTTGACACTAATTTACTTACTTTACTTTCGTAGCTTTGATTAAAATAATGTTTGTTTATGATAGTTATTAATGAATTTACTTTTTAATGGTCGAGCTATGAGAAATTGCATGTCTATGTGTTTTTTTTAAAAAATTAAAAGACTAATAAAATTATTATTAAATAATGAGAAACACATATGGTGACAAGGTTATGCTATCACCACCAACACACTTTAGGCTCACAACTAGTCTGACTTAGTATTTATACTCTCCTAGAATCATTAAATTTTCTATTGTATGACAAAAGTATCATCATTTTCATAAGCTCACAGGTCATTTCCAACTATTATTATATAGAATTTGTTTACGATAAAATAATGAAAACAATATTACATCACACGAATGAGGAGATTAATTTGGTCTTAATGGTTGTATTATGTTGGCCTAAGATTACAATGACTATGTTTGGGCCAACCATAAAAATAAATTATAAATATGCAAGTGAGTTAGTTCAAGTAATTAACTTTTTTGAGAAGATTAATGAACTGATCCAACCATTATAGATTAAATTAAATTCACATTTCCATGTAAATTGCATTTTCATTCATTTATCTTCGATATACTTAAAACGTATTAGCCCACTGTGTGACGTTTTTTCTTCCCTTTTTGAAATCAAATGTACAGCAAATTGGTATATAAAATGGATAAGAATATTTGTTTTGAAAATAGGAAACAAGAATTAATACCAATCAACCTACCACATCGGCATATGGTCAACTGTGTGTCACAAAATTACAAAAGAAATGTGAAAATGACTTCCTATTTCAAACTATTGAAGATATGAAAAGAAAGTTTTAAGATTTTGGACTATCAAACTTGACAATTCTATAAATTATATTGGTTATACAAGTTTGAGAATTCAATTTTTATTCTATAACATTGGATGATCCAATTTTAACACTTTTAGAGTTTTCCAATTACTTTTTGCAATTTACCCTTGGATATTTAAATTTAAATAACTCTAAATTAGAGAAAAATGTTCAAATAGTTATATAGTGAGAGAGTTGAAATGGGTGGGTTGGTGTGGTATGTGGAGTGTAACACTCTTTTATGTTTTGACCACCAAAACAATTTCTATTATTTTTATGTAACCATTAAAAAGTATACTCCAATATTTAAATTTAATATATACATATGACAAAATTAATTTTTTAAAATAAAAAATGTTCACACATTAAAGACTAATGATGCCACGTAATTAACATAATACCTCTATAATTGAATTATATTTATAGTTTACTACAATTATAGAATACCAATTAACAGCAAACAATTAAACGAGCTCCACCTTTTTTATTACCATTGATCGATTACGGTAACATACCTAAACTTTATATAATTACTCTAGAATTCAAACCCGAAAAAAAAAAATGATGATTATATTGATACAGCTCAAAATTGGATTAAACTAATATCGTACAAATGGAGTATAAATAGAGCCTAACTATTATCAGATTTTGCCTGAGCTCAAAATTTACACAAACAGCCGCGAGCCTAGCGCCTTAGGAAAGCCATGAAATTTCCAAGAACCATGGTCGATGAGGGTGTCTCCGTCTCATTATCAACTGATTTTAGGCCCCAACTTTTTTCATTTTTTTGGCTGATTTTCCATGGTTGGTTTTACCATTTTTTCTCTTTTGTTTCTGTCCCTTCTGTTTGTGCTCCTCAACTTTCTGGTGAGGATCAACTTCCTCAAATTCGATCGGTTTTATAATGACACCAGACTTCTTCACGACCTACATAAAGAAATTGAAAAGGAATCATAATATGTTTCTATCAAGACGAGGTTTTTGCAGTTTTAATACACAATGAGATTGTGCTAACCTCAGGTCGGTTAAGAGCCCCAATTGCAGATGTAGGGTTGAAATCTGGGCCGATAGGCATGCGGATACTGCGCTCAAATACATCCTTTTCTGTATAAGGAAAAGGAAGAGTTTTTGTGTAGAGTTTCTCAGCCTGCCACCAAAAAAAAATTGGCCATTCAATCACATGATACATTTTTTTTTTTTAGGAAGACGGAGGTTATGCCAATACCAATGAGCCAAGTTTACTTACAAATAAGATGTGATACTTAATATTTTTTAAAAATGATAGTCAAAAGTAAGTCCGAAGGGAGTTTAGATCTTTTCAATGAGTTGTAGCTATTTCGGCATGTTAAGCCACTGACCTTTTTATCCAACTTCTCAGAGATGATAACATGTTTGAGATTTGCATCCTTCCTATTCTTGAGAGCTTCCTGCCTCTTCTTGTTTACAAGTTCGTGTTCTTTCAGCATCCAAGAAGGTAAGCCTTTTTTCTTCTGGACGTGAGTCCATTGACCCCATCCAGGTAGCAAAACAGGCTTTTCTGGTTCAGGATTTTCCTCATTCAAAATTTCCTCTTTTTGCCTCTCGAATTCCTCCTCTACATCGTCTCCAGCAAAAGCTTGACGAATTAAATCTGATTGAGATGGAAGTTCATAAGACTCATTATTTGCTGAGGACAGGACCCCATCTACCATCAGCTCCTGATCCGAGTCACTTTGATCATCCACGTCTTGCATAGTTTCCTGTATCAAATGATCAAGGAACGATGTAATGATATTAACAAGAATAACAGCAAACCAGGAATGATAACACCAACAAATTGATAGTGGAAAACAATCATACCTTCGTAACTTGACCTTGTAATTCTGGCTTAGATGAAATAATGGCAGAGGGTTTGGAATCCACTCTTTTTTCAAGATCTTTAGCCTGCATTGCCAAGGATATGCTAATTATAAACATTTTACTTAAAAGAAAATGTTTTAACAAAGATGATCAGGCACACAATGGAAGAACGAAACCTTAACCTTTTTCCACGTGCCCGATGCAAAAATGGCAACTTCAAATGTTGTCTTAGGACCTGGATCTCTAACAGTTTCATCAAAGCTCTGAGAAAGTAAGAGAGAAAAGAATGATTATTCAGCAAAAGAAAGAAATAGAAAGAAACAGCCCAGACTGAACAAATATTCATGAAACATTCCTACTTTAAAAACTGAATTCTGATGCGTCTTGGAGTCTTCACATAGAATATCGGAATCAGTATTTGCATCAGCAAATAAACTGCTTTTATTATTGTCCCCATCGTACCCCACAGCTTCTCTAGCCTGAGTGTCATCTTCATCCTCTGTATCATCATAATATTCTGACTTCGTCTTCTTTCTTGGTTCTGGAGCAGATTTTTCAATTGAACCAAAGGTTCTTCTACCACTAGTAGTTTCTGTATCCATATTCTCTGTCTCAGAATTATTAAGCTGCTTCGAGAGTGACTCAAACTCCTGGATGGCAAGTTTGGCCTCTTCAGCAGCTGCCTCTTCCCTTTTCTTCATCCCCCGTACCTTACCAGAAAACAAATGGTTGCATACAAAATTAGATAACAGATTATAAATTCACATTTTTAAGGTTGAAACTAAAATTTCATCTGCAATAATTCCAACTTCAGTTCTCCCACAACACACAAAGGAACTGTTATCACCAATATGCCATGGCAAAATCCTGTTAAAAAACTTTCCTATTACATTTGATTCTTTCCCTTTTCTCTAAGTCTCGTGCATAAGAGTGAATAGTTGCCCGTATTTGAAATGGCCTAGGATAACGTGTGATAACCTAAAAGTATCTGGGAATGTATAGTTTCAAATACCAGAAAGAACATCCCACCATCCCGTTAAAATGCTGATCCAATGGATTTGAAAATACATGGTAGTAGAATAGAATCAGTCAGCCGAGTATAATGAAGGAAAAGTCAAATGACGGACACTACCAACAAGCATTTATTACCATGAAAGGCAAAGCAAGCAATCCAGAGTTGGGAGCTTCCTCCCCATCCTCTAGCGCTTTTAAAGTCTGCTCCTTTGCCTTCTCCAACAACTTCGATGCCCTGCTGTTGCTTTCCTCAGCTGACTGATCATCCGAGTATTCTTCATCACTACTTTCATCACTGCTACTGCTACTATCTTTCAATGTGTGCATTTTTCGAGTCAAATTTGCATGCTGGTGGAGTTGTTCAGCTATTGCAGCTCGTGTACCTTCATCTTGAGCATTCAAACCACGACTCAAAATGCGCTTTGCCCATCGTGAGCTATTTTTGTGCTTCAGAGTCATGCGCTCCTAAATGAAAAAGGACATGATTCAAAATATTGAACATTGGAGATAAATTATTAATGATGGGGCGGCGGGATGAAATATATATGTTTTATGAAGAACATGATAAAACTCAACCCAGTTGATATTTCCATTACAAGTTTAAAAAATAACTGTCCAAATCATCACCTCTGCCCGTTTGAATTCTTGCTTCATAGCCAAATCTTTAGCAGCATCAGGATCCATTTCAATTTGGACAGACATCTCCTTCACTCTGTCTTTCTTCAACAGGCGATGGTAAGTTTTTGATTTAATTTTTTTAATATGTTTTGCCTTCATCTCATGACGAAAAAGAAGACTGCGCATTTTAGCAAGCCGATTCTGACGATCCTTTTCATCCTCAAATGATACCTGCCAAAAAAAATAACAGTATCTATAAGCAGTCAACCTCAACAAGTCAAGAAGGACTAAACAACGTTCAAAACCAATTAACAGATTGACATTCTTAAAAACAAATATTGTGGGAATTGGGAATAGCAAATTAAGCCTAAAACTTGCCTTATATCGATTGTACAAGGCTTAAACCTCCATGAGTACACACAACAGTAATGGTTAGAATAGCATCAGTTTATTGCCTATTCTTCCTCCATTTATGTCTGAAAAACTAAACATGAAATATAACACAAAGCCAAATACTGTTGAGGTTTACCCCTCATATTTCCTTGAAACCTATGTCTCATTTCCCGGAGAAAGGATTTCAATGTCATCTTTAGCTTGGCACTATCTTTCCAATTACTTAAGGTGAAGAACCAAAAATTCGAAAACCTCTAAGAAAATTAATTATCAAACTAAAAAGACAAAGAAGGAAGAGCATTTAGCCCCCAAAACAGACATGCAACATCCAATCTGTTAAAACTTCCTTAACAATTATCTAGCAAATATGTCAAATAACATGAGAACAATTGAACATTCAACAATATTTGTCTTATCGGTTAATTAATTCTAGAATTGTAAACGTCCACCAAGACCAGTCCATCAAATTATTAAAATCAGTACCCTACGTGAGTGGTTTCAGGATAAACCATTTGTAATCCCTTTTTTAGAATTCAGAAAATATCAGAAATGTAATACCATAAAATGTCACGGTATCCACAATTTAAAATATATATTAATAATACTAATGTTCTTATAGAAGTATAAAAACATTACAAAACACAGGCTCAATAGACGATGGACAATGCGATATGCACTATCAGATCTGTGAAGCTCATCTGCCTTTTACCCAACATAGAGCTCAAGAAACAAAAATTGGGGGAGGGGGGATGGATTTTATTACTACTACTAAGGTTTATTAATTCAAAAAAGAACAAAAGAAATTAAAGACAGATAAAGTCAGCTAGTGCTTAACACGACTAAGTAGTCATATGAAATCAAAGGAACAAATGGCAACTCCCAAATACCTTGTTTAATTCAAGAAGCTTAGAACCATCATTTTTGTGAGCTTCCATGATCTTCCCATCATGAACGAGTGAAGCAATTTTCTTCTCAATTTCAGTTCTTGGTTTAAATTCAGAAGCTATTGCTCCTACAGTAGAATACCCCAAATCTACATCTTCACCTAAATACAAGGTAGATGCTTCCCGATTCTTCTTGACTATAGGCTCCCACTTACTCACTTCTTTCTTTGATTGTTCATAAGCCACTTTTCTCTCCACTTTATCTTGATCTGCTTTAGGAAGTGGTGCCTGGAGTGCCATTGATTTTTTCTCTGTTTGATGAATTCGCTTTCTAAGTATGCTATAGCCTGGTTTTCCTTGTAGAGGATTAAGGAGGTCTTCGATGCTAATACGACCATTACCATCCAAAACATCACGACTGGGATTATATTCAGACTCTTGATATGCCTCAGATATAACAATCTTGCTTTTCTTTTTTCCTGAAAGAAAGGTCATTAACAATACAATTATGATAGCAAAATTCAAAGTGTTCATATAATTTTTTATCTGCACCAAACCAAAAAAATTAAGCTAATAAATTAAAAAAAGTCTCAAGTATAAAATCAGCCTCTTTAACATCCCCCACATGCAGGAGAATTTCATAATTTGTTTTTTAAAAAATTAAATATATACACTATCAATTTTGAACTAGGTGGAAAAGATGAAATAGGTTATTTGAGATCTTTGTTTATATAAGCAACTGTAATTGGTCGTCACAATTGTCATATATATCAGCTGACAAATAATACGCCAGAAATATTAGTCCAGCAAAACTAAAAGAGAGAACAGAGGACATTTGATGTAACAATATGCATCTACAGAGACAACCATGTCATAAATTTTTAACAGAAACGTTTCTAAGCTCTGTTGCCATGGTTGGAGAGTATTATGGCTATTCCAGGATAACAGAACTAGATCTTCTTTTGCTTTGGGATGGATATGGGGAGTTCTGGTTCATAGATTTTTGGAAGCTTTGCTTACCTTCTACAGATAGAGAAGGTTACCACCAACACCAAAAAGCTTCTCTTTGGGATATAGTGAGGAGAAACAATTTAAAGTTAATTTCAAGAGGGAGAGCGGTTAGCATACTGAACATAGTGAAACTGTTTGAAGTCACAAAATTACCCTAGATAGAAGACAAATCTCTCAAGGCTATACTGAGGTATGGTATATGCCTATACAAATAGATAGACTGTGGAAGTATGGGTCTTAAGTTGAAATCTTAGAGCCAGAGCAGCCCTCCATAGCCTTAATTATTTTTAATTCAAATTACATACATAATCCAGAGTCTGTAACCACTAACCACATTACCTTCAAATGCTTCACGAGGCATTCCAGTAATGTTTTGCAACATCCTAGCATGACTACCATCGTCTTTTTTTGAATTGTCATCATCTGAATCTTCCGTCAAGTTTCCTTTACCATTTCTTCCATCAATTTCCTCGTCATCTGAGGATACATCCTCATCCTATAATGAATAGAACATTAAGAAACAACCAATCATGGGACAAAATATGCATGTAATGGAACTCATCCACCATAGACAAACTAATGGAGCTTCAATTATCCAAATTGACCCCAAAATACAAGATTGAAACACCATTAACTTACTCACCGGCACATTCCTTTACAATGCAGACATCTAAACTTCACAAGTGCTAAAAAATGTCATTGATTCTAAGTTTGTCTGCGTTTAGTTAACCTTCATTTTACTATTTATCTTTCATGTATCTCTACATCTAAATTCTTTGGCCTCTTTGACCCTAACAGAATAAATTCTCAACTTGGAGGTGAAAAAAGTCATAAAACATTCATTAATTCAACGGAGTACAAAAAAACAAATTCTAAAAATTAAAATAGACAATGAACCAAAACAATGACACTTACCTTAAAGTGATCAGGCAGCTCGTAGTCATAGTTATCAACAGTATCATAACGGTGGTTCTTCCTAGACTCCTCCTCAGGAGCAGCCTCTTCATACTCATAAACATCCCCAGGAAAAGTCTCTCCTTCACTACAATCACTAACCTCATAATTGTCAGACTCAGTATCCTCCTTTACTTGACCAACTTCTCTCCGTATGGAGGGTGCCAATTGAGGTCCCCTTCTGTTCAGCCTCCTCTTATCATTGCTCTTGTTTTTCTTCAAGAAGACCTTAGAGTGTTTTTTCTTGCCGGTGCTTTTCTCCTTCTCTTGCCTTTTCTTCTGCCTCACCTCCCCCATCACTGGACAATAAGAATTGAAAATTCCAACTGCAACATATTAAAAACCAAGCAATGTTCTAACTTGAAAACTTAGAATTCATGTCCTTCCTATCTCTTAACAAGAGTGAAACGAAGAAATGAAGAGAGAAAGATGTTCAGAAAATTAAATAAATAAAGAGAAAGAAACGTACCTGCCAATTAGAGTGAACTGCGTAAGGAAAAGGTAGACCTTCAGGAGGCAGCAATAAAGAAAGAAGCGTTGCGTTTTTCCCTTTTTCGTTCTGCATTCAATCACAAATTTAGTTTTCAGGCATTTGAAATTTAAAAAGTAGGTATTAGGTTCGTAAAGTTTTATTTCATACCTAATAGGTATTGAATTTTAGAAATGTCAAATAGGACCCAAGACTACTAATGTTGTGCCTCATATGTCCTAAACTTAATAAATATTGAATAGGTCCAATAACTTTCAATTTTGTGTTTAAGATGTCCCTGATATATCCAACATTATCTGAACTTCATAAAATTTAACTGGTAGAGAGAAATGCTACAATCAAGTGGGTGCAATTTTCATCAATGAAGGGAGTTTTTCAACTTTTCTTCTTCCTTTAGAGTCTTACACAATTTCTAGCTATGTTGGCAAGAATGTAGGAGATACTAATGTTACCTAAGTAATTTGGAGTTGTTTTAAATGAAATCAAGTGAAAATAGCCATGGATTACTAACACATTGATCTTTTCCTAACAAATTATATCTATAAGTGACTTGTGACTATAAGAGGATGGTCTTTAGGTCCTTTAAAGCTCTCCGTTTTCTAGAATGTCTATTTCACCGTAAATAACTTTCATAATTTTTTGAATCAAAATCATGAAGTTAAGACCTATAGAAGACTCCTATTTTCCGTCAAGAGTATCATTGGTTAATCTGAGGGAAAACATCTCAATTTCAGAAAAAAACATACTGTTTTCTTCCAACAATAACCTACAAATACACAATTATAGATATTTGCGGCTTTTCGATAAATCAAAATAACTCTTACAATCAAGAGATAAAAGAGAATTGGATAATAAGATGGATCACACCAACTGATTCTAGATAAACTAAAAAAATAAGGGAAATGCAGGAAAATTCATGGTCGCATGAACAAGGCAATTCTCAGCCGAGGCCAAAGAGGTATACAGATTATCAAAACCTCGATGGACAAACGCAGCAAATCAAAAGGCAGTTCGAGAAGTCTCAATTTGTCGAGAGACCTTTTCTTTGTTGCTATTCGGGAATTGTTACTAGCAGCCAAAACAGTACGTCCATTGTTTCATTAGAAAATTCCTAATTTGCGTTTTATCGAGTGCGAATAAAGGCATAGATGGAGATAAAGAAAGTACCTGTAACGACGAGATAGTAGGAAATCAGTGCAAACTCGTAGGGAGGGATGCTGCGGCGGTACGGTGGAACGAAAGACGACGGCGAGAAGAAGAAGAAAAAGAAGGTGAAGCACGTGAGTTAAAGGAGGCGGGAAGGGTTTAGGGTTCCTCTTTCTCTCTCTCTCTCTGTTTTATTTTTTTTTGTGGATATAAATTATTAGTTTCAATTTAATTACTACAATTCATAATTTTTAAATAAATTAATGCTCCTAAGTTTCAAAGCCGTCTTAGCTCAGTGGTAGAGCGCGTGGCTTTTAACCACGTGGTCGTGGGTTCGATCCCCACAGACGGCGCCTATTTTAATTTTTTTTCTTTCTTTATGGTGGCCCAGATAGCTGGCCCAATTAAAGGGACAAACTGAATGAGAAAACGAATAGAACCCATACAATTTTATTTCTTTATAATTCTTTTTTGTTTTTGTTTTTACAAACAGTATACTTATTTTTTAAAACGATTTTATAAAATAACAATTTTTAAAAACAATATATTGTCTTTTTAATTTAACTCGAATTTTTGGCAAATTTCAAAATTAAAAAACTACATATTTATCTTTTAGTAGTTTGAAATTGGTAATTCAAACTTGTAATTTAAGAGAAAAATCATGAGTAAACATGCATACATTTAGAAATTAGTAAACTAAAAAAATAAATGCATAATCGTTACCCAAATGGGTCCAAATGTTTATGAAAATTAAAGTAGCTTAGAAATATTTAATAATTACCTGCATGCAGACGAAACGAAGCAGAAGAAGCCATGGAAGTGTTGGAGAGAAATAATTAGAAGAAGAAGAAGAAAAAGGGTGAGGAAGCCATGTTGGAGAAGGGGAGCACGTGCAAAGGGTTTAGAAATGGGTGAGTTTGCACGTGCCCTGCTTCTCCAACGAGAATTTTCTCACCCACACACACTCAACCTTTTTTCTTTTTCTTTTTTTTATGTGAAGAAGAAGAAGATGAGGTTTTGGGTATTTATATAACAAAGGGACTTCACAATTTATGGTGTGTTGTTTTGAAAAGAGAGAGAAAAGTGAGAAGTGAAAAAAAAAATGTGTGTGTGTGTTTGGGGATATCGATATGGTATGCCATACCCCTCTCATTATTATGCTTTGTTTTGACATTGTGTTATGAAAGAAATTCAAGTGGGAGTCCAAACAAGTCAGCTTCCTTCATTAAAATACTCACCAACCCAAAATTCCATCACTAATTATACATGGTCGAAGTGGGTCTTCTTAACTGTCACTAAAACGACCATCGAAGTGCTAGAAGTCAGTCGATCAATTTCATTTTTTTGAAATTTATGGATTTTGAATAATTTTCTAAACCGATATCAACCGATCACCTCTCGTTCTTCAATTAACTGACTTCAATCCAGTGAGTTGGCTACGTTTTTCAATCTATCATGCTCACTCCATAAATGTTAAATGTTTTGTATTTTCAAACTTGTTAACTTTTAAATGATCAATTTTAGTTATTCAAAGTTATATTGTATAAGAATTGGTTAGATAATGATCATAATAATAACAATAATTACAAAATATAATAAAAATAGGAAATTTTTCAAAAAAAAAAAAAAAAAACAATTGGCAAACTATTACACTCTATAAAACAAAACTATTAAAAGATAAAATTTATTACATTTAATTTTTTTTTGTATGAAATTAAATATTTTGTTAAATATTTTATTTTTGAAAATCTTCCATAAAAATATGAAAATAACATAATATATATTTTAATTTATAGTAAAATGTTAATTTACAATAAAAAAGATTGTTGAAAAAATCAAACATAAACTAAGACTAAATATAAGATTTATTAGAAGCACCATTACTCAAGTCAAACATTTAAAACTACACCAACTATTTTCTTTAAAAAAGAAAAAAAAAGTGAGCAAAATGGTATTTTATGATGTGTTTTGATCAAATTTACATAAGAAAGAATGAGAAATAGATTAGTATATATTTGAATGAGAGATAGTTGGAATAAATGGAAGCCTTTGGATCCATGAAGTAGATTCTGATCAGCCAATGGGTCACCATGTCAGAGTCCCCACCCCTAAACCAAAGTGAAAAATGGAGTGAAAAAGTTGTATAAAAGAAAAGAGAGGATATATAAGAATTGAAGAATAATAATTATATGTTGAGGAAAGATCGTACTGTTTTTGGGGTTTGCGTGTTTCATCCATGAATTTTGAGTATGGAGGAAGTTTTTGTGAATTATTGTTATTATTCTCTCTATCTTTTTTTTTCTTAATATTTTCACACCTATAATTTCTCAAAGCATTTTGTAGGTTAATTAAAAAATCAAATTTTCAAAAAAGCAATAAATTATATATATATATTTTTTGTTTTTTGAGATTAGACGTTTAATGTAACCCACTAGTTGAACTCCTGGAATTAATAAAGCCATAATAATCGCTATTGGTAAGTTGAACTGACTACTCAACCATATATCCACTTTGGAAAAGAAAAATATTCATATTTTAAATACAATTAAATAAACAATTTAATTGGATCCAATAGTTTAGAAAATGCTAGAATTTAATCCCCTAAAGTACAAAATTCTAATATTTTTCTTGAACAAATGTTTTTGTGTATCAAAATTTTAAACAATTGGCAAAACTTGTAGGAGTATATACATAGATATATCTTGTGGGAGAGGAGGATAGATTGAGAGTGAGGTAAGCAAGGAATCTAGAGGGGAGACTTTTGAAAGAGAAGCGTGTTGAGATTTACAAATGGGACATTATTATTATTTCTGTTGTAAGAGAAAGAGAAAATTATAAGTATGTATTTTTATTTATTTACTTTACAAGCAATGTTTCATGAAGATGTTTGGGTATTTATAGAAATGAATAAAAAAGAACAGCAAAAGAACAAAATAAATTAAGTAAAATAAATAAATAAATAAATAAAGGTTGTAGGAGGGGATAGGGTTTGAAAATATTGGTCACTGCCCATTGATTTGATTATATCTTTTTCCCCGATCTCCAACACCATCACTCACTCAAACATAAAATCCTCCCCTTTACTTCTTCCCCATCATTCTTTTTTTCTTTTCTAATAAATACATAAGTTATTTAAACATGTTGTCCTATGGGTAGGGAAAAGGTGATGGGAATTACTATTAACCATTTTTGTTTTCCAAGCTTTTTTCATTTTTCTTGATTTTCACTTTCTTGGAACAAATATTTTAATTATTAGTTAAGATAGTGTTTAAATTTTGATTTCATTTTTCACAGGATAGAGTTTAGAGGCTTAATTTTGGAAAACAAAATGATAAATAATTTGTAATTTAACTAAGGAGACAAGTTCGTGCAATTACACACTTTTTTCCTAAACAAGTTTATCTATTTATTGACTAAATCCATTATAAATGAAAATTAGCCAAAAATATATGTATAAATTAACATTGTAGTACTCCACTAACGAAGTTCTCCTTGTACGGTTAATAATAATGGGCAAATGCAAACTTTTCTCTTTCCTTGGTTGAGATAAAGAATTGCATTAATAATCATACGATCATATCATATTAAGATCATCGACGTAATTATTTTCTTTACATATCAAACATTTCCATCAACATGATTGGGTATGACAGTACCGACTCTTTTTGAGGTCAAGGATTCAATCTCCAACTACAAATATTTATTATACTAAAAAATATATATTTCAATTACATCCAAATTAAAATCTTGAAAAATAAATTGGAGAGAGATGGATCAAATAATGTATAGATAATAAGATATACAGATCTAAGTTGGTACGACTACACTATGTGGAGTGAAAGATCAAACCTTTTACCCCAAAATTGATAGTATATGCTTAATGCCAACCGAGCAATACTCAATTTGACAACAACCCTACGTTACAATGCATTGTAAAGTGCTTGTCGCTCAACTAAACTTCTCTTTTTTCTTTTTCTTTTTTCACCTAGTATTTACCCATTCCCAATAACATCTACAAAGGAGGGAAAAAAAGGCGTTGATTTTTACTTTTAACAATATTACATTATAAAGATTAATTTTTGCTCCCCGTAATCATCATAAGAGAGTAATACTGACCAAAGAGTGGGGCACTTGAAGGTAGAAATGGACAATTGATGCCAGTCACTATTTAAAATGGAAATTCACTTGAAGAAGATAGCGCATCCTAATTTGATCCACATTGTATACTATATACTCATTATACAACAAGGCACCCTGACACGAGAATCAGAAATAATTATTTAGATCACTATTGTAGCTGATAATCAATTAATATGTGAAAGATGCAAGAAATCTGTTTTGGTGCTAAACATGGAAATCTAATCTGTGAATTACCGAAGAGGGAACCATACCTTGCCATGCTGACTGCGTTTTGGTTTTCCCAGGGGAACGACGACGCCATCATCAAGCGTCATAGCTTCAGAGTGGTTTGGTTCTGTTTGTCCAACTCCTTTTGTGCTGTAATGTTAGCCATTATGTTTCGATTTGTTATGTTTAAAATAAGCAACGTGGCCATGAGTTCAGTCACTCCCAAGACCTCAATCATAATGTGCATCTTCTATGACATTTTTGTTTTTGGTTTCCTGTTTCTATTTCTAATTTTTTAGAAACAAAAGCGTTTGGTGACTGGTCCTATTTTTTGTTCTTCATTTTTCACAAACATTTACAAAGTTATGTAGAAGTTTTAGAAACAATGAAATCAACTTTCTCATTTCTGGTTTCAGCTCTCCCCAGAACATAAACAGAACAATCATTTTTTCCTTTCGTCACTTCTGAAATGCATAGTTTAAAATTTTAGAGAACAAGAAATAAGGAAAAACAAAAAACTATTACCATTGAATTTGTTTTTCTTCATTAAAAATTGAGGAAACAAAAAACTAAAAACTAAAACAGTATCAAACTCAGTTTTGTTTTCCTTGATTAAAAATGGAGGAAGCAAGAAACTAAAAAATGGAATTTTTATGAAGCAGGTCTAAAGTAGTACGAGCCATTATGAACTTTACAATTTTTCTAGATCTGTTTAAGGAGACGATCCTAAATGATCTTCGAGTGAAGTAATATTCCTAAGAGTAATATCATGACTTGGTGAAATGAAAGACAATCTGTTATTATGCCAAGCTCAATGAGCTTGAAAAAGACAGGCAACAAACCTCAGCTTGCCCTCAGGCAACTTGTCAGCATCGTAGTCTGCATCTAGAAGTTCAACCATGTCACCGAGCGCAACCTAGAGTTTTCACAGCAAAACAATTTTAGCACATTCAATCATCAGAGAAATGCAAACATAATCTTCTTCGCAGTACGAATAAATAATAAATAAAATTAGCACGGCTACTAAACCCGAGATAAGCATAAACTACTTGTGTACTCAAATCGCATTTTCAAATGCAGCATTTCAAAGAGCATATGAACTGAGCCTTTTTGGAGCTGATACCAACTTCCAAATAAGCATAAAAAGAAAGTATGACAGCTTAAAGCCAGTAGCTCAAATAGATTACAGGTTGATGTGATGCACAAACTCGACCTTCCATTTGTTTCATGCATACATATGACTAAAACACCCTAAATAAGGAATTGGGTTAAGTGGTTTTGGATGAGGCAGTGGAATTTGTCCATGTAACCTAAAATATGGTTGCAACAGCGGGTGGGTACTAGGCTACAATTCATTATAATAAGTCACAAATTCTCAAGTTCCGAACTATGCCATCCTATAGTAAGTTCAAATTCATGACCAGAAATAATAATAATAATAATAAAGAAAAATGCAGCGTCTGTAGTAAGATGAAGAACAACCTCACATAAAAGCAGAACTCCAGTTGTGGCGGCCCTAGATGCATAACAATAGTTTGCGCTTTTTGAGAACATATCAGCAAAGTACACCCCCTTCCCAAACATATATCCTGTAGCAGGTGCTTCAGGTGGAGCTATGCGTAAACCTGGTAAGATATTCAATTTGGATTGATCATTCTGACTGAGCAACAGCAGATAAAAGTTAAGTAATCGCATTCGATTGTGGGAAAAACTGTGGAACTAAAAAATGAAGACCTTGGGACAGAATGCCAGTCCAATTTGTAAGCCGAGAACCGTGCCATAAGAGCTTCCTGTTCTTTGTATTAGAAAACTATTCACAGCATAAAAGAGATTAGTGATTAAATAGGACAAGATTTCATTAATACAAGAGGGTAAATGATACACCACAGGTAGCAAAGCACCTTCTTGAAACGCTCATCTTCTCCCTTTCTTGAGACCCTAAATATTCGAACAATATCAACAGTATAATTTGAATGTGTTTTTGCATGTGTATTCTGTGTGTACTTCGAAACCTGAAAACAAAATAAAAGAAATACAGAAACCAATAGCTTATTTTTCTGCCAGCGCAAATGAAGATGAATCCAAGAGGACTGCTATTGATGCATCCAAAATTAAAAGACTATACAATCAAATTTAAATAAAATCATTACCATGGAGAATTCCTCAGAAACAACGTCAACTGGTGACAATTCACACTGAAGGCGTTGGTATTGAGAATATAAGGGGTCTTCCTGTAATAAGGACAGAATAATTATAATACAAGTAAACACAACAATCTAGATCTAGAATATGTCAATACTTCAATAAAAACAGATAAAATAAGGACGTACATCAAATACAGGAAGTTGGCAATTTCAAAAGGTCGAGTTCTAAATTAGTAGTCGTAACAAAAAATTTTAGATAAGAACATGGATCATTGAAATAGCAGCAAAAGATTACAAAATTATAACGTGTGCCAAACCACAAAAGCGAAGAGGAGACTAGAGAAAACCAAAAACATGAGCTATAAAAAACCATGAGAGTTTTAAAAAATTATTTCAGCTAGAAAAAGGAGCTTGAGACGGTTATCCTTGTAGTTCAGTTGACTTGGATATTAATTCAGGCAAGGAAAGGAATAAACATTAGCTTCATTCTTCAGATGTGGTAAGAAAATTCACAATTTTTTTTAACATGCACTACTATGTTGAAAGATAACAAGTGCAGTACAGTAATACCTCCATAGTATTAACTTCCTCCAACAATTTTGTAGCTAGCTCAATTTCACCCAACGCCTCAACCTTCACGTCATTAAGTAACATAGTTGGTTAGAACAACATGAACGAGGTGAAAATCAACATGAAATTGTGCACCTTGACAAAACATGAAATTATCAAATTCGTGATCAATTGGCAGCTAAATGTTAAATGCTTCTTTCAATATAATTTCTTATTTTGTTCATAATTTAACCATATCATTTTGGGAATATCTAGATAGTGGAAAGCTGAGAGTCACAGACTGATACTTCAATGGAAAAGTGAAAACAACATTACCATTTCCAACTTTTTTTTCAATTTTTGAGGAGTGTCAATAACAAATTCACCTGCCATAAAAAAATATCGCAGTGGTTCAATTGTCAATTCAGATTAAAGCATTATGTGATTGTGAGAGGGAGGAGGCGACTCACGCATCTTCTTAAATCCGAAGTCATGGGGAATTACAGTGTAAAATTCCCTGCCAGAAACATTTGCTATACGTTTTAATCCAGAAGTAAAAGATGAATTAAAGAAATCAAGGTTCATAATGTGAAGAATTGTTGTATCCTTTGAGATTTTGAGAATATTGAACATGCGTAGATGAGAAACAACAGTGCATCACGTGCAAACTCACCCACTTAGTTGCTCAAGTACACTCCTGTTTGACAGGCCAATCACATCAGCAATCCTCTTCAAGACGTCATAACCCTAAATATATATAGAAACAGCATACAAATGTAAAAGTTAAGTTCAACTTTCAGAAATAAAAAAGACGTGAAGCCATATCGCATCATTGAAAAGAAGACAATGCATGTAGGGTTAAAGAACACATAACAGAACTATTAAGAGTACAATACTGTCCGGCTAAGACAACCATATGTTCTTCGACCTTGGAACATCTTGTTGTGTGTGTGCCACCAAAAGTATAATCAGAAATCGAAAAACTAAGCAGAAAATTCTATCCAAATCCTATACCAATAATCCATGACGAGGATGAGAAACAAAGAATCTGGTATATTCATTGTGTCAATGTTGTCGACGATCCCACATTAAAAAGATGGGAAAACCTCACATTCTTTAAAAAGATACATGGGTTACTCCTCTTCCATTGAAATTCGATCCAATAATGGTGAAGCACCATTTTGAGGAGGAAACATGTTAAGGACCCATATCAAAAAAAATGTGGACATCTCACAATCTTTAAAAGATATATGAGTTATCCTATCATTATCAATTCGTTATGAGATGGAAACCAGCGTATAATTATTAAACGTATTTGAGTAAGGGCCAATATTCATTCTCATAATTTGAAGCACCTTCCTCTGGGTGAAATCCTGAGTAGTTCCACTTCCATGATATTTAATCCATGAAATGCAAGGATACAATTTTGTTAAAAAAAAAAAGAAGAAGTTTCCAGGCATGCATGGTTCTAACTGATATCTATTAGTTATATAAAATACATTGCCTTCATAAATAAGTGCAACTTAAGGTATTCCAGAAACTTAGAATATAAACAATTTCTTAAGCTTGTCATAGCAAGTGCAAGTATTTTTTCAATGTGAAGTTATGAGCACAAAAATGTTAGCAACTTAAGGTCTTCCAAAAACTTAGAATATCAACAATTTCTTAAGCTTATCATAACAAGTGCAAGCATTTTTTCCAATGTGAAGTTGTGAGCACAAGAATGTTAGAACTTAATGCAAATAACTTTGACATTCAAATTCCACCAGACTTACAGTCCTCACAATATAGAAAAATGCCCTACATATCTGACAAACTCAAGTACCTTGTTGAAGCATAAGCAAATAAGAAATTTCAACAGATCAAGTACTTGCCTTTAAAATTGTAGATTTGCTCAGCTTTCCAAGGGGTAACTTTTCAGCATTGTACCCTATAAAATACAATTTCCGTGTTAAAAGTTTGAAATTTTTCTTCAAGCAGTTGTACACAAATGAATCCATAAAAAAAACCATTGAAATGGATAATATATATATATGGGAGTATTAAATGGCCAACTGACCTATTTCCATCATATGTTGCTTCATCATACTAACGTTGCAAATGAGAGAGATAAACTTTGCAATGCATGGATCAAGTTGAGTTTCGCGAGGTTGGATCTCTGAGGTAGATGCACGTTCCATATTGCTCTAAAGTCAACAATGGAATCATAAGATATATAATATGTACTTTATTTCCAATTCTCTTTTGGGTACAGAGTTCACACTTTCCCATAGAAATTGTCCCTCAGTAGTCAGTGGGATGTGGAAATCTCATCTCAATGAGGACGAGATGGGGCAATGACACTTCTTTCTTATAATTAAATTTTGGGGACAAAGAAGGGTTGGCATCAATCCTTCTCCAGTTTTTCAAAGTAAAATTGCAACTATTGCATTTCTACTAAAATGTCTTAATCTATATGTCAATGAATACTATGTTTTTTTTTCCTTTTTCTTTTTTGCTATGTAAAGGCTTTTATACATTGAGCAACAAAAAAGTTGATAAATTAAGTTAGACCAAAGGTTCTACTTCTTATCCCCTGAGAAAATCCACAAGGAGAATCGTTTCCCCTCATGGAATCACCAACCACCACTTCGAAGTAGTGAAACAGCTCCATATAATGATTCGATGCAAGGTTTTATTTCAGAAGATGTCTGTAAAATAATTGAAGATTCAATTTTACAGAAACAAAAATTTCTTTAAGAATCATTTTTCATATATTTTAATCCCAATGTTCCTACATATTTGGCAGGGTAGCTTGCAGCTTCACTTGTAATAAGCTAAGGAAAGAATAGCATGTTATACCAAATTAAACAACGTGAACCTTGAGATTCTCAACAAAAAAACAAAATATGGAATTGGAACCACTTACTGATGGATCTTTTTCTCTTTCACTGTAGTCCATCTCCAACCAGGTATAACTCTTCGGGTGGCAAATAAACTCTTTTCTGTTAGACCAATTATTCTTGGTTTTAGCCAAGAACTTTTGTTCAAACTCATGTATTGCAAGTTCTTTTGATGTGTAAGGACGTATATTGTCTTGTCCCTTCACACCAACTCTTCCCCACCTTGAATAAACCATGTAAGTACCACCACCATCAGATTCTGCAGAGGATGGAAAATGACACAAACATGTCATAAAACATCTCAGACAGCACAAGCATTTACTAAAAGATTAAGGAAAGAAACATTTAGAGCACAAAAATATTTATCCAATCACACATTTGAAATAAATCATTCCGGTTTTCAATTTTGAAAATAATTATAAAAAGAGCAGCTAGATATTTTCAAATGGTATAACATCTTATGACAAAGGATTGTGAGGAACATCCAAAAGGACCAAAACCTACTATAAGCTCCAAGAAAGACCCCATGTTAACCATCATTACGTCCCCATCTCCTATTTTCTATTACTTATTGTCGTTTTTATATGAAAATATTTCAATTGAAAATTTTTGTAATCATTATTAGTTGTTCATCCAAGTGATCCAGCGTTTCCAATTCTAATTTTCAAATATTTACTACTGTTAAATGAAAATTGACTCAAGTAAACACTGGTCATAGGAGAAATAGAAGTTTACCAAGTACTTGAATCACGTAAAACTTGTTATTGTTGTTTCCGACATTAGTCTGATTCAACATGGCATCGTAGATTTCATCACCCTGCAAACAAATAGTTGCTGTTCATGTTTAGAAAACTAAACAATGTGTCAAAAGGTATGATGTACGTTCTGACATCAACTTACCGATTAGTCAGAGCTATGCATTTCTACTAAAACTACTGGGACTTACCACTTCTAGAACATGATACTGTGTCTTGATTTGATCTGGAAGCCACTGATCAAGCACTGCTGAACCCTTTTTGGTCGCTGTAATAATCTTCTCCCCGTTGCCAACATTTCCATCCTTACATGCTGTGAACAAAGCACGGAAAAACAAATTTTCTCTAATAAAAAGAAATAGATATATAGTGACTGGTGTTTCTAAATGATTTTTCTATTAAGAACATTTTCATTTTACCACTTTCAGCTCTCTACTATCGACACTTCTAATACATTTACAACTCAGAATCATGATTTACAAGTACTATGATTTCACGATTGAATTCTTCTTCCAAGTTCAACTTACTAAATTAGCTTATAACCACAAGTTTTGCAGCATTTTCTTCAAAAGGAATTTCATGCTTCGGTTCACTAACTAATCTAGAAACTCCAATAGACATTAACAAGGAATCAAATGCAAGTGACTTTTGACGGAAAAAAGAAGAATCACTCCAATCAATATATAATTCGATATACCGTCCGTTTCATCTTCCTCTTCTTCCTCTTTCTCATTCTCACAATCTTCACAAATCCTCTTCAGTAACTCCTTCTTCGAACCAGTGGAAGCAATGCCCCGACGAACCGCCTCATCTCGCAGTTCCTGTACTTTCATTTCTCGTAACTTCTCGACATCTCTGATTAAGTCACTTCCATTCAAATTTCCACCATCTTCCGAGTCTCTCCCCCTCTTTTTACCATCAACTGAAACAACACCTTTACCTTTCAACAAATTTTCCTCTTCGAGAATGGCGGACTCCAGGCGACGAACCTGTATAGACAAAAACAAAACACGAACATCGTGGTCAACGGAAGGTGGAGAAGATTGCAATTGAAACGAAAAATAGAGTAAAGATTCAGATTGAAAACCAGAACAGGCTTAGTTCCGGAAGTATCAAGACCACGTTGAGCGAGTTGAGTTCGAAGTTCATCCACTTTGAGCTTGTTCGCCATTTTCGAAGGAACGAGCTTTGATGCTGACAGTTCGCCGAGAGGAGCTTTTATAGTAAGCGCCCCTTGAAGTGACATTTGAAGAAAATTAATGGATGCTGAGTGAGAAAGCTTCGTTCGTGTTGTTTTCCAATGAGAAATGTAGCACTCAAACTCTAACGAAAAGACAATTTTGCCCTTGCCTCTCTTCAAATTCCAATTTACGGTGAAATTATATAATCTCCATAGCTTATATTGCAAGCTATGTAAAATGTCTTTGTTTCATATCTTTTTTTAAAAAGAAAAAGAAAAAGAAAAAGATTACTCTAGATTATTGGACTTATGATCAACTCGAACTCATATTAGTAGACCTGACATTAATTGTCATAATTTAATTTTTAAACCAATAGTTATTGAATACATCCATGATTGTTGAACTAACAAAATAAAATATTTTAGATTTATAAAATTTGGCATCGAATTATTTATCAAGTCCATTATTATTTCGTCAAAGTTCAAGATTATTGCAACATTTTAAGTGTTATTTTTCTTTTCAATGTTTTAATATTTCTTAACATCCAAAAAATTTCTAATCTTTTTAATATAAAAATAAGTTAAGGAAAAATAAAAAGAAAAAGAAAAACAATCATACATGTTGTGTGTACTGATTAATTTGTACTATCTATTTAATTGTTCCACTATAGTTTCTCACATGACAAAAAAAAAATTCTTAACTTTTTTTAGTTTTATCAGTGAACAATTATCGAAAGAAAATACTTACAATGTGAAAGTTGTTTTCAATACAATAATATAATTCAAAGATAAATTTGAGAAAGTGAATTAATTTGGTAATGGAGTGAGTTGAACGAGGGGTATTTTTGTCCGTTTAGACCTTTCTCTTAATTTTAAGAAACGAAGTCCATTTTTCCAGAAATTCGGAGGAAGAGTCCTTGAGAAGCTGTGGAGAAGAATTCGTAGTGGGAAATTTAAAATTTGGGATTTGGAAACGTCGTCGTTTAAAAGGAGAGTGCGGGACACGATTTTCTTGGCTCCCTTATTGGAAAACATGTTATATCATCATAAAGTTTTAAAACTATATTTATAAAATTAGTTTATAAAGTTCGTGTATAACAAATTTAAAATAAGTTTCATACCTTATAATATATTTAAAATTTCAATGTATTGCACACATATTTAGAAATAACATGTTTTAATGAACACTTTTAAAAATTTAGCAACCAACAACCAACCAATTTCAAAATTTTTTTTACTACATTTGTAATTTAAATTTGTTATTATTTGTTCGTGATTATGAAAAAATATAATTATTTCTTAGATTGGTGATATATATTATTTATAATCTCTCCGTAAACATCTGCTCTTACCCATTTCTCCTTATACAATTTTCTCCTAGTGATTTTTTTTTAGTGCATCTATATGCATGCATACTATTAAACTTTACACTTTAAATTTCATTTAATTTGTTGGTTTTATGCATAATTTCAAAATATTAATCACTTCAAATTCTTTTGACGGAAAATAATTTATCAAAGGAAGCAAATATTTATTGTAGAAATATAAATAATTTCAAGGTTAAATAGAATTTAATGAAAACACTTTTTTTTTAGAATGTATACATAAAAAGGGCATATATGAAGATATTGGTTAAGTAAAGAGTTGGAATGGGCTTATTTTTGGGTCGACGTTGTGATGGTGTGTGAACTCTTGGCCCAATGTAAGCTTCCAATATGTAGAAGAGAATCCGTCGGTTGGAGTTCATTCTTTTTAACAGATTGCCGTTAACTCGACGGTTAAAAATGTACCAACCAAACTCGATCATGGAAAAGTAAAATTTGATGTATTGGTCTTTAATTTTTTTGAATTTTTTCAAACTGACATTGGTCGACCAATAGATCAACTCAGTTTTTTCATCTATCATGTTCACCTCTACTTATAAAGAAATTAGGTTGTAGAACATCATTTGGAGTTTTGGCTGGTATATAAAAAATTGATAATTATTAACGATAAATCGTTATAGATCATAATAAACTGCTACCTAGTTTTGTCTATATCGCGACGTTTTGTTGTATTTGTAAATATTTTTAGCAACTTTATTATTTAAAACACTTCTCCTTATTAATATCTCATTTAAATAGACTAAAATACGTACTTTCTTAGTATCCCAATCGTCTCACAATATTTCATAAAATAAAATTATGGATTTATTTGAAACATTTTTAAAATTACTATTTCTTTTTCACTTAAGAAAACACTTTTAAGCATTTAAACAGACAAAATTTAAATTCTAAGTTCTAACCATACCCTACAATCAGATGCGACACTCATTAAAGGGAATATCATATCCAAGGTTGCCTTCACAGCTTCTTCGCATATTGTTAAGGTTAGGGTTGATTCTATAAATATAAAATAATAATATGGTATTCTTTTTATGATGTTGTTAATTAAAAGAGATGAAGACATAAAATTAAAATATAAGATTCACATTATCTAAACAAAAAATTAATATTTAGATTATCGAATTTTTTTTCTAATTTTTTTTTTAAAATGAGAATCAAAATGGATTCAAGATTCTCCTAAAAATGAAAACAAATTGAGTAAATCTTTTTTAATCGCATTGACTCATTAATAATGATAAATGAATAAATAAATAAATAACGTAGAGTGGCAGCAATAACTTAAAAAGGGGAAAAAAGTATATTTCTTATTTTGCGTCTTAATTAAATTGCATTTAAAATTGCATTCTCTAACATTTTAGTTGACGATGCTTAAAATAATCTCACTTTTATTCTCAAAGACTAAAATATAGCAGTTTTTAAATTCAAAAGAGACCATTTGTATATTAGGGCAAGTCTTCTTTTTTAAAAAATGGTTTGAAGAAAGCCAAAGTTTAAAGCATGTATTGATTAGATGGGGTGTTTTGTGATTCTACAAAAGTAATTTGATGTTGTTGCCTTTTAAAGTTTTACATATTGTCTCGGATGTTTGTTGAATTACAAATTTTTAAAAATAGTAAATTTGACAAAATATTTACAATATATAGTAAAAATTTTAAATTTTACTAATAATAGACATTGATGATCATTAGTTATAGAAGTCTATCAGTGACTATTAATAGAGTTCAAAATTTTACTATAGCATAATATTTAAATTTATTTTGATATTTTTAAAAATATACTTTGATTCTTTTTCTTTAAATTGTTTTGTTTAGGAGTTAGAAAAAGTGCTTTTACATGTGTTAGCTTTGCAAAAGAAACAGTAATTACTTTGATATGGTGTGTGTCTAACTAAATTTTAGATTATATGCATTTTACTTTATACATAATTATGGTTAATTCACCCAATGCAATTGTGACAAAATAATTGCCCAAACATACAAAGTAAGGAAAATTATTATGATATAAAAACGATTGAAAATATTCACACAATATATCAAAACTTCAAATTCTATTAACATTGAACATCAATAGACTTCTATCAGTATCTATCAATACTAATTATCAACATGATATGTTGTTATATTTTGATTAATTATGCTATATTTGAAAATACTCGATATCATAAATCACTACAATCTCTAATTAATGTGGGACTTCGTTTACATTTAATAAAGATATTACTTTTACGATTTGTGTATTATTATTAATTTGAGTACAAATTTACCATTTACTCAAATATGTTAAAAGAGGAATTGTTATGAACAACACAAACAATAGCAAATTTCATTAAATATTTTGCTATTTTTGAAAATATTCCAATGGTCAAATTCAATTAATGGTATTTGAAGTACAAAAAATATATAATTTAAGAAAATTTAGAATTTAATCTCTATAATTTATAATTAGAATATAGGTAGTTTCTAATTCTCATAGGGAGCCCAACTCTATTAAACTATATGTAGTATTTATGAAATTTTATGAAATGATTAAGAACAACATTTAATTTTTGAAGTTGTAAACGTTAATTTATTGTTTTTTTTTTAATGATAAGAATTCCAAGTTATTAAAATTGGCACAATCAAAATATGTGGGTGGAAATACTTTTGAATTGTCCTTCACCATTCTAAACTAAACATATATGTAATTCTCCACCACCAATTCCAATACCCCACTTGTGCCAAACACCCCATATGCCCTTCACATACCTAATTTGGGTTTATGTTATTTGCATAATCATAATTATATTCTTTTTATTTTCATCCAAACAATTTGTTTCTATTTTGTCCCTATAATTATGTTTTCTTTTTCAAAAAATAAATTCAACAAACATTCAACCAAAAGGGAAGTAATTAATTTTAAAAATACTATAAAATCAAGTAGAGAGTAGCTAGAGATGCTTGTGTAATATATGAACTTTTAAATCTATTGTCGTTGTTTTTACCATAAAAAATTAAACATTCTCTTTAATAAAGTTGTTCTCTTATGTTTCGTGGACGTAGTTAATGTGTACATGTTAGTGATTACTCTTTTATCTAATGAATTGTGTATTTTAATTGTGTGTTGATCTCTCTTTACGTCTTTGTATTCTTTTTTTTTTTTTAAAATTTCATAAAAAATTCTCAAAAACTACTTCCAATCACTTAAAATTAGTATGCAAAATTTTGATTCCACACTTTAAAGAATTTACTGCAAATGATTAGTATATGTTATGCTACGATTCTAAATCAATGATTGATCTTAATAATTTTGGTGATGTTTGATAATTAGTTGGTTTTTAAAAATATAAAGCATATTTCTTCGTAATATTTTACCACCACTTCAATCGCTCTTATGTAAAGGAGTTGAATCCATAGTCAAATTCTAAAATCAAACTAAAACAAGTTTTTAAAAACTATTTTTTGTTTTCCAAAACTTAACTTAATTTTTGAAAACTTTACTAGAAAGTTTATAACAAAGCAAGAAATTTAAAGGTAAAAGTGGTAATGTGTATACATACCAAAACATGTGTGTATACTTCTACCTATGTTTGCATAAAAAATCTCAAAAGTAATAATAATATTAATTATAAATATATTTTACATATTTTGTATCACTTTTTATTACAATCCATCTTGGAGTTTCTCAAAAAAAAAAAAAAAATTATATTTATTAAATACAGTAGAAGATGATAAAATGATTTGAACCACACTTATAGAACAACAATTTTAAACCAATTCATTTTTTAGAAATATTAAAAATACTTTGATCATTTAATAAAACATTCGAGAAGGTAGACAAAACACACTTTAAATAATTTTGCAAAAGGCGGTTTTAGAAAAATGGATTTTGGTTCACGAGAATCTATTTCTTGCATCAACTTTATCTATCTATATATCTATCTGCAAATTAAAATAATGCAAAAGGTAAAACATACTTTAAAAGAAAGTCACATATAGGGTGTGAAACATGGACATAACCTTTGTGTAATATGTAAGGTCACAAAGCAAAGCAAATTGAATTATCATTACCCTAATGGCCACACACACACACATATTTATTACCATTTCTTTTCTAAGGGATAAGGTTGGAGACCTTTGATTGCAACACAAAACAAATTATATTATTATTGGCCACTATATATATATAGAATTCTAAACCAATTGTTTATAGACACCCATTGTTTTTTTATATTTGTTCAAGTCATTTTCTAATTCTCTCATTAATTTAATAATGTTTTTGTTTTAAGTCTTAAAAATTAAAAGATTAAATTATACATACATACACATATATATAATACTTTATTTTGGGTCAAAAATATCCCTAAACATTTTATTTTGGGTAAAAAATGTGTTCTTATACTTTTAAAAGGTTTTTAAAATACTTGTATAGTTAGATGTAAAAATTGGATCAATAATAAGTTTGTTATTTTTAATTTTTTCTTAGTTTAAAAATGTATTTATAAAACTTTTTAATAATTCAAAGTTTTTTTTTTTTTTTAATAAAACTTTACCTTTTTTTCATCATGAACTAAAAGTAAGTTGGACGTTTTTTTAAAATAATTTTTTAAAGTTTAAGAAAATTTTTAAAACTTATAAAAAATTATACTTTTTTTTTAGACAAAGCAAAAAGTTTAACCAAATAAAAATAATGATAAAATTGGAAGAGTTCGAATATTAAAATATGGTTTTTTAAAAGAAAGATAATATAAACAATATGAATGAATTTGGCTATGTGTTGCTTTGCAGGGGGAGGAAATGAATGATTAATATTATATTTAAAAAGAAAAGTGCAAATTGGATGGCAAGCAAACCACAAGCAAATGAAGCCAAATTTAGAAGGGTCGTTGTGGTTTTGAACCACCCGAATTTTTAAGAAAAATTGTATCAAATGAAAAAAATATTTAAAAAAAAACACAGCTCATGCATATATTTTTTGTATTTTACGAATATGACAAAATTAATGATATTATATGACTATCAAACGGTAATTATAGAGTTATCGACTTTTAAATTTGTTATTTTTGCAATTTAAAACATGTAATGATATAAGTTTTGTTATCATAATTTTTTTTTTCTTTTGAAAGGGTCTCAATTTTTAATTTGAACTTTACCCTAAACTTAATTGAAAAAAGTAATACCACAAATTACTTTATTTATTTATTTTAAAATGTATATTGTTTTTTATTGCTATTTTAAATAAACTCGAAATGGGATCTGATGTTTCAAGAAAAGCTGTATCATGATGATCTACAATTATATAAATTAAATAATTCTATAAAGTTTTTTTTTTGTTTAAATGTAAAAATACTGTGAGTGTATAAAAATAAATAAATAAATAAATGGCCACGATAAAAATAAAACATAATTCAAAATATAATTTAACTCAAAATTATTTAAAATAATTCAAAAGTCAAATTTATAATACAAATAACAAAACTAATTTTTTTCAAAATACATAAAAGTCACAATAAAATTGTCAAATTGTTTTGTAAACAAAATGACTTTAAAAAATATCTACTCATCTCATAAAAATATCTAGATATAAAAATCTAATGAATAATGTAAATTATTTTGCTTTTTTTAAAATTACAAAAAGAAATAAAAAAGTTGAATTATTTTGCATGAGTATTTTATGTTTGTGGAAAAATGGAGAATTTGAAAGAGAGAAGAAATGATGTCAAATCTGATTTTAGTTAATGTGGGAATTGTGTCACTTACCACAACGTGTTTTCTCTCTTATAATCAATTTTTATTTATTTATTTATTATTATTAGAAAAATCAAAATTCTCGATAATATAACCTTTAACAAAATATTTAAATTTAATTAAAAAAAGAGACTTTTTAAAAAATTGCAACATAAATTAAAATATTTACAAGTCGTAAATATTAAATTATATCAATGATAAAATTTGTTATAGATTGTAAATATTTTGTAAAATTTGTTATTTTTTAAAAAATTTCAATAAAAATAATTTGTCTACTTTTTCTATTTTTGAAAGTCTCTTGATTATTATTTCCATTTTCACTATTTATTTTAGGGGGTTTTTTTTCCTTCCGAAGATAGAAAATATTGACATAAACTATTTACACTCTATAAATAAAACCACTAAAATATTAAGATGAACTTTGAACGACATGATGGTTTTTTTTAACATTGTGCTATTGTAAAAATAAAAGAATATAGTTGTGCATAGATGACTTTCAAAAGTAATCTTAATCAAGAGGCAAAATGAATATCCTCATTAAAGTTTAGAAGTTGAATTGATAAAGTTTGTTATAAATATCAAACAAAGTTTTGTCAAAATGAAATATAATGGAAGTATAGATTAATGTTTTTATTTATACAACTCCCAAATTTCATTGATATAAATAAATGTTCCTTTTATATCTAATGATTAAAAAAAAAAAAAAACTCATCCTTCCATTTTCTTATTTCAATTGAAAATTTGATCAAAATCCCATATTAAGTAGATATTAAAAAAATATTATTATGAACATATAAGTAAGAACAATATTCATTCCTTATAGTATGAAATCTTTAAATTTAATGATCAAACGAATTTCATCCTTTTATTTTTCTTAGCTCAATATTGAAAATTCAATCAAAGTCACACATTAAGTAGGTTAAAGAAATATTGGTATGAACATGTAATTGAGTTAGAACAATCATTTTTTATCGTGTGAGATCTTTTGGCTTTTGATTAAAACTAAAAGTTTTGGTCTTTTATTTTTCTTTGCCACTTATCGATTGAGATTTCACATCATTCTTTTTCATAATCTCTGAGAATGTAACTAACCATTAATTTACTTTTAAATTAACTACTTTGATGAAGAAAATCTCTAACGATTAAGGTTTGAGAAAGATTTTCATATATTTTATATAAGAAAACTATATATATATATATGAGAAAGAATCTTTACATCCATATTTTGTTCTTATAATTTTTCATAATTCTTATTTTGTCATCGTCCCAATTCACTCTATAAATTAAATTAAAATTCGATTCTTCATATCCAAATTAAATTAGAGCTTCATTCCAAGAGTGATGTTAGTTTTAGTTTGAGTTTGGAAATGGTTTACCAACCCAATAATGTACTTATAGATCCAACCTCAAAATTAAGCACAATTAATCAAACAAAAAAGAGAGAATCTCATTCTCTTCCCCCTTTTTCACGCCACTGCTAACATGTTTATCATCATTCTACCCTTTTGACTCTCTGCCCACCTTTCTTAAAACAACAACACATCAAAATATTTAAATTTTAGATTCTTAAGTTATACACGTTTATTTATTTATATACACACAAATGTTCGATGGACTAGACAGTTATTTTAATATTATGATAAGTTAACAAAAATTACCGATAAAGTATAGTGGTAGTTGTTATAGATTCCCAGTTTTAGCACGTTTACAAGTTTAAAAGTGTTAAAACTAGGAATTTAAGACTTTAAACTTATATAAATGTAGAAATTATAAAGAATAAGTTTAGGTATTTAATTTTTATCATTTAAGAGTTGAAGTCTAATTTTAGCACATATATAAAGGACATTAATATGATGACTTATCAGTGAAGATGTTAGGATTCTCGTATATCCACCTAATGGACTAAAAAACAGGGTCTCCTTATTAATAAATGTGTGTGCGCGCGTGTATATATATATATAGTAAAAAAAACTCTAAATTTTCAATTTTATAATTGTCTTTCACACAATTTAAATATTCTACTCAATGAAACAGTAAACTTTTAATTTTGTGTAAAATAAGTTTGCAACTTTTTAAAATACATATCGAATAGCACAAAGTTAAAAGCTAATGAAAACCCAATATACGCACACATTAATGTGGAAGAATTAATAGACATTAAACGATTTAAGTTATTATAAACCAATACCATATTTCCCTTAAAAAAAATACTTCAACTTAAATTAGTAATAAGTTTGTATCAATTATAAATTAATATAATAAGTTTTAGCTCAAATAAGGATTCCAATTAAAAATCATATTTATTATGATATCATGATATATGATGTTTGATCAATGTTCCTAATCCATGTGAATAAATCCGACACGACCTTATAAAATTATGGATCAAGAAAGACAAAGTTAAACGAAACTAAATAAAATAAGATATAAAAGTACTTGTGACAAAGTATAAACTATTATAAATGTAGGTAACCAAAGCGGTATTCAACAATCATTTAATTAAATCAGTAGTACAATTTAATTCGTATCCAACTCTTGTATCGAAAACCCACTTAAATACCATTTACCATAGTCTGTCATCAACTGCTTTCCTTATACAACAAACATTGAAGTGCTGATTCAAAAACTTCATTTTAAGAAAAATAAAAATATATGTTTTAATTGTGTTGGGTACTAAAGTTGACAAATAATTATTTAATTAGGGTCAGTACAAGGAAAAAAAAATATTATAATTGTATTTAAGTAGGCACTAATTATAAGGGAAGTTCAAAATTATTGGTGTAATTGATTGAAATTAAAGATATAAGTTGGAAGTTAATAGAAGGAATTAAGTAAATGGTGAAGAAAACAACATAGATTAATAAATGGAGAAAGAGAGGAAGACGTCACCGGCAAATGATTTGAGTATTTGAATTAAAAAATTGTATTATATTTAATAATTGTCAGAAAAAGTAAAAATAAAATAAAGAAACAAACAAACAAATCAAAAGGAAAAAAAGAATCGGCGTTGCATGAAGGCAACGATGCTCCGCCGCATTTTATTTTTTTAAAAAAATGATTTTTATCATTCTTTATTCTTATTTTTATATATACAAAGTTTATAATGTAAAACTGGCCTTTGGAACCCACCTTGGACCCTTCTCCCAAGGGTCATTCTTTTTCATTAAAATAACAAATAAAAATACATTTTCAAATATACAATATATACTTTGTGTAAACAAAATTAAATGACTTTTGTTTGTAAAATAATGAAATTGTTTGATTTTTAATGATTGCAGAATTATTTCATACTATTTAATTATATGTTGTTTTTACCCTTTTTCTTTCAGGTGGAAATATATAGTGTGTCACTCACCTATAATGCCAAACTGCATAAAAAGATCTTCAAATCTCATCTCTTCCTCGCCATATGATATATATATGTATGTATATGTTTTAAATTTTTATGTTGTTTCTTTATTAAAATATTGTTTTAGTTTCTTCATTTTTTTTACATAATTCTTAAAATTAATTAGATATTAGCATCACCTCTCTCTCTCTCTGTAAACTTTACAAAAGCATTTTTATTATTGATTTTCTTACGTACAAAATTAATATTATTATTTAAATTCTATATAAATTAAGTTCTAACTAATAACAAGAAGAGAACAATTAATTAAAAGTCTTCTAATAAAATAATTAAAAGCTAAGTATGTACTTTTAGAAGCAAACGCTTAGAATGGAAAGTCAAAATACAAAAATCAAAATGTACTTAAAAATTAAGATTGGTGTAATTGTTTTTTGTTTTTGATTTAACTCTGACTTTAAATAAAATAATTAATTTTAAAAGCTTATCTGACTATTTTTTATTATTATTTAGATAAATTATTTTAGTTCATTGTTTTTAAACAAATTATTTAAAAAACGAACCTTTTCTTTACAACGTTTAAAGGAAAATAAATTCAAACTTTTTAGTTCACAATTATTAAATACAAATACCATACAAGTTGCATAATGTTTGCTTTAATTTTGTAAAATTGTTAAAAGGTTAAAAAAAAAACACTTCTAATTCTTAAAATTTGTATATGAGTAACAATTTATTTTATAAACTTTAAAATTTATATCGATTTAGTCCATGAATTTTACTATTTAACAATTTAATCCTCGTACTTTCAGATTTTGCAACAATATAGTCTCTAAAACAAACAAATTTCACCCAAATTTGATGTACACATTGTATTTCATAATTAGTTTATCGATTTATTTATGCAAGAAGTCTCATTAAATTTTTACATTTATTTCTACACTAGGAACCGAATTGTTACAAATTCTAAAGTTGAAAGATTAGGTTGTTATATAGTAAATTTTAGGGACTAAGTAATTACAAAATTGAAAGTTTATAGACTAAATTGTTACATTTACGAAAGTTTAGAAACTAAAAGTGATTTTTAATATTGTGAAAACGACGTTGCTGAAAAGAAAAAAGAAGAGATATTTAGTATTTATAATGATTTTAATAATTAACATGTGTGGTAATGAAAATTGGAAGTGGAGACAGAAAGAAAAAAAAAAAAGAAATGATAGCAAGAAAAGGAAAGTAATTGAATCTTATCCTAAAAGGTTGAATAGTTCATACCTTAGGTTGAATTATTTTTCTGATGAAGAATAGGTATAATTGATTTTTCTAATGTGAGATATGATTTATGAATGAGCAACTTGGATTGGTGCGTTTCTAATTATGTGCAATTTGACTTTAAAATTATAAGAACTCTCCATTGTTATGACACTAAATTCACATCATGTCTATTGACTTAAATTCCATCCCATTTAATTTGGTTTTATTAATATAGAATTAAACTGCTTAAATATTGTTGTTGTTTAAACTAATTAGTGAAATATCTTTGTTTTTAAACTATTTGAAAAATGTTGTATTTCACAAGTTTTGAAAACTCATCTTTTTGTATATATTAAACAAGAATGATCATCAATCGATCGAAGTCGGTTTAGTAAAGTGTCAAACCGACCTTAACAATCGATGAGTAACGATCGATCGGTCATATCAGTTTAACACTTAAAAATACATTTTGAAAATTCTCAATTTGAAAAACTTTATGAAACGAACGACCTTAACTGACCTCTCTCGTTTTCTGACCAATCGACCTTGTTTTGATCGGTCAGCTCGATTTTTCGATCTATTATTTGCTCACTCCTAATATTAAGGACGAGTGTAACACTCATCCAATTTGTTTTCAAAAGTTCATGACTACTTGTTCATGTTATTTTATATTTTAGTTGGATGAACTTTTTTCTTAACTCACCTAGTTGAATCTATATTAATACAAAATTAGAAAAAACTGTATGTTATTTTACTTAAGAAGGTAATTTTTTTTCACCCTAAAGCAAATTTTTCAAAAAAAAAAAACACGTACGATGATATTACCATGTATGAATTTGATTTTGTCATAAGTGAGTTTTGAGTTTAGTTTTCGTTCGATGTTTTAAGACTTCAAAATTTTCTAAACAACGGAGAGCCTTTGGTATCGTGAAATGCATAAAACAAAATTACAAATTTCAAGTTACGAAGACGTTTGAATTTTAGGCATCTCAAAGAAAAGAAATAAAAATCAATAATACCTTGTCATTTATAAATAAAAAATATACAAAAGAAAAGATGCATTGAATGTATAGCATAGTGCATAGGTACTTAAAAAGCAACCTTACATGACACCCTATTTATTTAATATATATATCTTCATTTAAAATTGTTTAATTTTTGTAGGGTTTAAATGGTTCAATAAGTGTAAAGTTAAAAATGCATTTTTTTTAATAGTTTATGATGACAAATGCAAACTAATAATTTGAAGTGGCACACACACACACATATATATATATGGTGGTTGTGGTCAATTTGAATTGTTCTCAATTGGTCACTTATTATTAAATATTCATATGATGACTTGTGTATTTGTTCTTGTCTAGTAGGTAGGGACAGAGAAAGAGAAATAAAAACAAAAGAAGAATCTTGGGAGTAGTATTTAAATAAGGTATGAGATGCACTAATTTTTATACGTTTCAATCTTAATTGTATATGAGAAAATAATTAAAAATGGTAAGAAAGTTGTAGAAAGAATTTTCCATGTAACAAAACTATGATTAAATAATTAGTAAAATGCACAAAAATAATAACTAAAGATCTGTATGGTAATTTATTTGTTTTTTTTTTAAATATTTGTTTTTATTTGTTATTTTTTTTAAAAATAGACGTGTTTGATAACTCTTTCATCTTCTGATTTTTAAACAAGAAGTTTGTTTTAAAAAATATAAAGAAAAACTAAAAACGAAAAAAGGAGAATTATAAAAAAAATAGTGAATTTGACAAAATATTTACAATATATAGTAAACTTTTAGATTTTATTACAGTCATAGAAATCTATCATTTTTTAGAATCCAAATTTTTTATATATCCATTAAATATTTTAATTTATTTTGCTATTTAAAAAAAACACATTTTATTTTTTGAAAATAGAAAACAAAATAGGAAACGGAACCTAAATATTATTTATTGTTAGAATCTAATTTCTAAAACATTAAAAAATTTAAACCTCACGAAACTTTCTCATTATTACCTTATTTAGTGTACGACAAGTTTTCTATTCTTATGTAACCCAGCAGCATGTATTTCCTAATTTGATTGATGCATTTAACTAGATGTCTTACGATTTTGGACTTAAGCTCAAAATCTTATAACCTAATGTAAACGTATTATTCATAATTTTAATTACTTCACTTTCATGTCTATTTTAAAAAAATAAAATTTAATTTCATATTAAAATAATAAAACCATAGAGTAAATTATGAAAAATATAAAAGAAAAATAAAAAAGAAGTAATTTTGTGATGATGTTTCAAAGAAAAAGCGATTAGATTCACTCAACACGGACCGTTTATTGACCCAGCTGGCTTTCTCATCAAGTGTTCAACGGAACATTTCTTTCACAAAGAAACTTCAAAGAAAGCATAACCCTCCAACCCGCCGCCTCCACCCATCACTGTCTCTCCACTCGCCACGTGTGCGGCCACGATTCCCCACACTTCCCGCCTACTTTGACGCTTCCCATTCCTAACCCTAACAAAAACGCCTCTATATAAACCCCCCTCTCCCCCGTTCTTCTTCCCTCATCTCCATTTTCAAATAACAAACTTCTCCGTTCACCTCAACCCCCACTTCCTCTCTCATTTACCGCTGCTGTGGAGGAATTTCTCCAGAAACTAACAACGTTTCAAGAATCTTTTCTCCACTAGCAGCGTTTTCGTATCCAATGGCTCGCTCTTTCTCCAACGTTAAGATCCTCTCCGCTGTTGTTTCCGATGGATTCTCCTCCCTTCTCAGCAGGTAGTTATAGTTTTTTGTTTTTTTTTTTTGCTGGATCTCTATGTTTCGATCTATATGTGTTTTTGTTGTTAATGTTTGTTTTTATGTGTTTTAGTCGTGGTTATGCGGCGGCAGCGGGCTCGCAAGGAGTTGCGTCGAGTGCGGTGAGAGGAGGAAGTGTTGCGGCGGCGAGGAGCAGTAATCTGTTGAAGAAATCTGGAGAAGATAAGGTTGTTGGATCAACTGAGAAGGTTTCTTGGGTGCCGGATCCTGTCACGGGGTATTACCGACCGGAGAATCGATCCGATGAGATCGATGTTGCCGAACTCCGATCGATTCTTCTTAAGAACAAAAACTAAAAGTACTTTTTCCGGAAGAAATTTATATTAAGAAAAAACATAAAACGAAAAGACACCTCCGGGCTTCGGATCGAGATTGAAAGAGGATTGGATCGGGCTTGAGTGTGGAATATGTGAAGCAATTTGGGCTCTACGACGAATAGCGGTTAGAGATTCAACCGACGGTGTGTTCTCAATTCCTGTTTAGATGTTAAGTTTGTTTACTATACTCTGTTCTTTTTAGGAATTTAAATGTTCTTTCGGTTTACTGTAATCGTGAAAAATTGTTACACAATGAATGAATATGGGCAGTAGCCTTTGGTTATTCTGTTGTGGGTTCTTTGGAATTACCTTTTCTCTTCCTTTTTTTTCGTGTGATGAAATGAAAGATGAAGCGGAATCAAGATCTGAAAAGGCTCTGCTTTAATGGCGGAAATAGTGGAGATGAGGAATTCAATTTGGGAAAACATAATATATTCTGAGGGTTGTGTTAAGGCAGTTGTGGAAACGGTGGTTTTGGTTTCTTTCCTAATATGAAACGATTTTTCTGCTTTTTGAACTGTTCATGGGGTTTAATGGATGGGATGTATGATCGAAAGAGGAGTTTCCTTTTTCTTCGTTCTCATGCATGTGAGAGACTTATGCCGAAGACTTTTATTTTACTCTCCACGTAATTCCTAAAAAATATATAAATTATCACAAATATAGCAAATTGAAAAGAAAAAAAAAATGCCATCAAATATCTAAAAATAGTTTAGATATTTTTATATGTTTATAAATATGTTATTAAAATTTATTGTTTGAAATAATTTATCTGAAAAATTAATTCTGTCTGCATCTATCAATTTTTACAAAAAAAAAATAATATATATAGTTTTTTCTTTTTTAATTTATAAAGATAGGTGGAGAATAAGATGCACAAAATAGCTATCACTAGAAAAATAATTTGTCAAAAGATAGCTTTGGGATGTGACACAATACAATGCCTACAATTAATGTTGTTATTATTCTTAGGTTAACATATTGGTCCCAATATTCTAAGAAAAACATTGGTTCTAGTTTGTTCAATTTTGTCTATTTATCTGATTTTGACAATAAAATTTATGTTAATAATTAAGTATATAGCAAAATTTTGAAAAAATTATAAATAAAGTAAAGTTTATAAGATATTTGTAACTATTAGTGGTAAATTTTGATAGAATTTTTTAAAATATTGCTAACTTAATTATTTTGAATAGTGGCAAGTATCCCTAAAATTTAAATCTAATAATTCAATTACAAATTTGATTGAAATTAAATAAATAATAATAATTTTCATGAAAAAAATACATGTAAAAATGTTTTCAAAATTTATGGTAAAATTGTTGTAGATAACAAAACATTCTAGAAATTTGGTATTGGGGACTAAATTAAAATTTATGGAAAAGTAAATAGAAAAAAATTATAAATTTTCGAAGGAGTATAACTAATAACTTAATTGGATAGGTGTATTATGGTAGAAACTATCTATGGATAACATTCTCAAAATTCATAATATCATTTTTCACAAGTAATTTGTTCAATTTTCTTTTGACAAAACAAACATAAATTAATTAACGTATAGATATCTTGTGAAACAAAAATTTGCTAACAACATTGGTCAAAACATTTTTTCTTAGTTATTTATTACTGAGAGATTTCAATTTTGTTATAATTGGCTATTGGCTTGTTAAATCTACCAAAATATCTCAATAATAAATGAAGCAAAGTTTGAAAAAGATTTTAAGAGATAAGTATTATGTTTAAACTTTTCAAAGAGTCATGGAGACAAAAGTAATAAGACTTGACAAATTTGTAGGGACCAAAATAGTTATTTAGCTACTAAATTTAATTATTAAAAGTCTTATCAAATTTAATTTTAGTGAATAAAATTATTTTTATTTTAATCACTTAAATATCATATAAATTATATTTTCAAAATTCTTAATATAAAATCCTTTAAAAACTATCTTTTGATGAGTTCCATGATTACAAAAATCAACAAAAACTTAACTCAATTGACATTGTAAAAATATAACTATTTTATTTTGAACAATATGTGGGTGGTGTAAAGAACCAAACTTTAAACTTGAAATTAACGGTACAAGTTCATATCTACTGAACTATACTCACGTTGACTTAGAGAGAAAGTGAGACAAAGACCAAAATATATCGAATTTAAAAGTATACAATAGCCACTTATATGTAAGATGAATACACAAGAAAGACAAATGAAAATGTATGGAAGAGATGAAAGTTGATAACAAAATGAATTCCTATGTAATAAAAGGAAAAAGAAAGGGAAAGATAATATGTTAAGACAAAGAAAACAAAGATCACATGAATTGGTTCCTTCAAAATGGAAAGAAATATTATGATAATTAAAGAAGCAAATATTATTTATGAATAAGGAAATGGGAAGTGATATTATGTGGTGAGTGTACATTGGTTCACATACACCTCTTACTTGATTATCATTGGTGGGTGGACATAAACGTGGCAAAATCTTAGTGGGTAAACATTCCACGAACTTGGTTCTCCTTCATGGCGACCACATAGAGAACTCAGCTCTGGGCTTTGCTTTTAAGTTCATATCTTTCTCATTTTTCTTTTCATTAATTCTTTAATTCAAAACTATATTTTCCAATTTCGAATAATTGGAGACAGACTAATAATGTGTGGAGATTCCAAAACATTTTAACTTTAGTATATTAAATTAACCTTAATTTCGGTCCATAAAGTAATTTGAAAGTTGGAAAGTAGGAGTTGTGAACTTTACTTCTTATTTGGTCCAATAAATTTGTGGGACTTATTTAGGTATGGGTTCTAAGTGGTCACAACTCTTTAAATTTCATTTTTTATTTTTTATTATAACAATTGTGGGGATGGAAGATTGGGCATCTCATTTATAAGATAGAAGATTATGCTAATTACTGCTGAGTTACGTTTAATTTGACACTTTTAACTTCTTACTTCTCATTATTCTATTTCTTAATTATCCAAATATCCATGAAAATGTAAAGGAGAAAGTGCAAAAACTACAAATGAAATATGGTGGTAATATTGGAAATTACATCTTCAAATTATAAATTGTAAAAATAATTGAGTCATCTAACTACTATGTTGCTTGTGGTGACAATTGGTGTCTGGAACGTTTCTAGTGCTCGAATGCCGAAGCTGCAGGGACGTGATAGTTTGGCCTTAAGTAGTTTATTTTCGGTATATTTTATCAACTTGGTTGGTCGACCCTAACCCTAAAGCATTGAGAATTCCCATTTGAGATGCACACTCTCCTATACATTTTTTTTTTTAATCAATACACACTATGTGCTTTGTGCCTTGCTATGAGTCTCCCTCAATGTTTCACTAAGTTTCGTAATGCTATAATTTACTTGGAAGCTAAATTGAAACAAAATTTAACTTGTTATCGTTTGAAAGCTAAAAACTAAATAGAAATTAGATTAAACTCTAACTTCTTTTGAAAAGAAGATTACAATCAATAAATAAATAAATAAATAAATTTATTTATTTATATATTTATTTGTTTGTTTATTTTTTGAAAATAAGAAAAGTATAATAAAAAATTATGAAGAAAGTGGATCACAAAATTTAAAACTTAATCACAAAAGCAATAGCCTATCAATAGGAAAATTTCCCTAAACTTTATTATGAGCCAAAATTACAAAACACAAAACTTCGAAAGATTATTAAAGATATTCTACAAAAACAAAGAACATAGGCCAACTAATTTTCATTCAATAGTTATTGGCTAATAATATGAAAAATAAATAAAATTCCTATGCCAAATGAATTATTATTATAAGGGGAGAGAGACCACAATCTATAGTTATTGGATCAAAGCTTAAATTTAAAGGAATATAATGCCTTTTTTTTTCTTCCCACAATTCTAATATTTTACTCTTTAATTACTTCACAAAGAATTATTCTATTTAATAACAAATGTGTTTTCACTTTCTAATTTACAAGAAAAAGAACATTATTGTTTATACATTATATTCCCATTTGATAACAAAGAACATAATTTTGGATAACTTATAATAAATATCATTAAACTTTTACGTTATTTAAAAAATATTCCTACATTGGAACTTTTTTCACCAATTTTTTATAAACATTTCAAAACTACCCTTAAAGAATAAACAATTCAAATCAAAATCAATTAGTTTGAACAAAGATAGAAAGAAAATTATTTGACCATATGCATAGGACAATGTGGAGATCCTAATATTTCTTTTAGTCTATGACCACTTACCTCACAATTTCTTATCTCAATTTATATTCAAAATTCTAAAGTCTTTTTGAAACATTTGCAAGGGGAACAAAACTCATATTTTATTAGAACTATATGTTGGGTAAAAAACACACATACCCATTAAGAAAAATAAAATCAATTTTGTTTGTCCTGGAGGTTGCTAGTAACTATATATGCTGATTTTGGTTCAATAAATATATTAAACCAAGGTCAATTTCCTCATTAAATTAATTAATTAACACCTTGTTTGTATCATTTAACATTTTGAATTTCTTTATCACAATTGTAATTAATGGTAAGAATGTTATGTTATTTAAATTAAATATAGAAAAGAAGAAAAGGGAATTATATGATGATATGCATGAGGAAGATCAGGGTAAAACGATATGAAAAAACAAAAACAAACTTTAAATTTCCTACTCAATTCCAACATCGGTTTTAACCCAATTATCTTTCAAGCTTCAAATCAACAGATTATTCCTACCCTTTTTTCTTTTTTATTTCATTTTTTTTTCTCATATCAACAATGGAAAGAACAACCATGAATTCAAGCTGATGAAACAAGAGATTTAGCTTTAATTTTTCTGACTTTTCCATCATTGCAATCGACTCCGCACCCGCCCGGTGGGCACTCGGAGAAATTATCAACAGGAAACGACGCCGTAGCCATCCCGATCGAGAATTCTAGATCGTCACCATTTCTCACCACCTCCACAATGTTAACCCAAAAGAACATAAACTTCACACTCACCCCTTTTAGATTTGTCAATCGATTCCTTGAAATGTTTCCACTAATAGTGGATTTGTATTTCAATTCATATGGTTCATCGGGTGAGAAATGGCATGATCGTTTCAAATAAGCCTCCAATTTTCCAGTAGTTCGATCTAACTTGCAACCCATGATGCCTTCGGGAAGAAGACCTATTGGGAAGTTGAATTCTCGGAGAATGTCGTACACCGTCGGGGCTTTGCCGTTGTTCATGGAAGGCGAGGCACCAACGGTGGGAGACATTAGAGATGGCTGAAGGAATTGGGGCAAGGGATGGCTGTAGCTATTGCTATGGCTAATGGCTAGTGGCTAACTCTATGACACAATTGATGGGGGAAAAATAGGTATCTGTTTTTGTTAGTTTGTTCTAAAAATAGGGTTTTCGATCTCACCCATTTCTCGGAAAAAAGGAAGTGGTCTTAAATGTTAAGGTTGACAACAAAGATTCTAAATTTCTTTAAAGAAATTTATGTTACAATTTTAGTATAATGATCTACTGAACTTGTTTTATGTTACAATTTTAGTATAATGATGATTTGTGAAATCATATTATATATAACAACATTCTATGTAATATATATTATAATTTTAACAAAAAAATAATTGAGTGTTTATTACATCAAATTTTGTATTTGCAATTATTATTATTATTTTATATTTTTAATGATATAATTATATATTTTAAAATTTCGAATTCGAAAACAAAATCTAACCTATCTACAAAAAAATATATTAACTAATTCAATAAATATGAAAAGATAAAAACATAAATTGAATTGTCCACCGAATAATCCTAAACATTTATAAGAGCAATTATCTTTTCCTAAGTAGTAGTAGGGTTAAATTATATAATTAGATAAAAATTATGGTAGATTTTGCAAGGTTAGATTACAAATAAAAATTTATGGAATTTGGCCCATTTTGCTCTATGTAAAAACATCCCAATATATACTTGCAAATGTTAAATAATTTTTATACGTACATAGTCTAATAGTAATTTTCATCCTAGCAAAAATTATGATAATTATAATTTAATTGAGTTTGAATAATTAATTTTTTTCATATTAATTATAATTTAATTGAGTTTGAATAATTAATCAACCTAATTCAAGTATCAGATAGAATAATTGGACCAAAGAAAATAATTGACCCAAGTCCAAGTTCTACAAACACATGGATCCAAGCCCAACCAACATATGAACCTAAAGTCCAGTCTAATAAGCATATGCCTAAAATCCATGAAAATTTTCTATTTATAGAAAATTTGAGATGATATTTGGTCGAAGGAAGAATGGAAATTCGAAGAATTAAATATTCAAATAACTTCTAAAAGCTACTGAGACATGAAATTTCTTCCTTGCTCAAATTGATTTGCAACCACAACTTCTTGAAGATCGATAATCAAAAAGTTCGAAATTGTATCCACTACAACATAAATTAATATACAAAGTTCAATTCAACGAGTTACATTTCTTTTTAAATTTTGCGTGAACAAGTAGTTACCAAATAATGTCATATTTGTACATGTATATTATGCCAATTTTGTTTAATAGATTAATTAACCTGAGAGTACACACAAAATATAGGAGCATTTGTTTCATACGATATCAAGATTCTTATAGGATGAGCATCTACATTACCGCATCAAAGAGTTTTGTATACTGATGAAACATGATTGATTCTCACCCTTTGTTTTTATTTTTATAAAGATATTCAAATTCAAATTAGTAATTATTTATAGACAATCTTAAATTCATATGTAAAAAAACATCGATTTAAAAAAAAAATCCAAATGAATTTTTAAAACATTACGTACATTTAAAAAATTCTCGAATATAGAACTTACGAAAGAAACAATATAAGACAAACATTCATACACAAATGTTATTATCTAAAGTGTGAAACATTTGTAATTTCTGGGTATGGAAAAATTTTATATTTAGAGGTTACAAGAGCAATATATGTGTGGAATGATACCATACTAATTAATTGGGATAGGTAATTAAAAAAAGAAAAGCACCAGAATTTTGGATAGTTTTAGTTCAACCTCAAAGAAAAGAAGTTCTCACAATAAGTAAATTAACTAAAAACAAAATTGAGGAAAAAATGCAAAAACTTTAATTGCATTATTTGCATCTTTACAATTTAATCAGCAAAAAAAAGAGAAAAAAACTCAGTGTCTCGTAATAGATACGCTCGAGAATGATCAATTAGTCTGCCATTTCCAAGAACAGATGAGATGAGACAAACAATTGAATTCCAAAATTGACGTCTGACAAGGAATCATTGGCGGCTAGTAAGAATTCGAATGGGGAAATTGACGAACTTTACAAGAAATTTAAATCAAACTCAACCCAAAAACAATTTTGGTAGTGCAGGAACCGTGTCTGATAATTCAACTCCAACATGGGTTTCTCTAACACTTAAATGGTATACGATTTTACTTCACACTCTACACCATTCTTAAATGCTTCTTCAATGAATGGACTATGACATTTCAGATCGAAAAACACAAAAATAGTGTTGATTCTCCAAGATATAACCAAAACATACAAGATCTCGACTCGACATAGCTAAATTCTTTGGTTCCTATGAACCCAATTGAGAATCATAACTTGGGTTCTAGCAAAATATGAAAAAGAAGGAAAGAAATATAGTTGGTAGATGATGACACCATTAGGTTGATGGGGATAAAATTCTAAGACTCAAGTATACACTAGATAGTCTAAATCAGAACAATTAGCTAAAAGAACCCAAAATGATCAATTCAGAAGGATGGGAATTGATTCTAGAATATCTACCTTACGTCTTCTATTTGAACTCTGTTAAGAAAGAATCAAGAGAATACAATCTCCAAATGCACACTATCACCAACTAGAAGGTATATTCTTCGAATCAAGTAATTTGATACGATCTAATAGAGTAATTGGAAAATTGGGGAAGTAAGAAAATGAAATCTGAGCAAGAAGAAGCCACTGGAATATGATCTAATTGACTCAGAATTGACTAGTTGAAAAGTAAGCAAAGTAAGCAAAGTAAGCAAAGTATGCAAAGTAAGAAAGTGATGCCAGTAGATGGAAGATAAAGATTTAGGGTTTCACACAAATTGATAAGGCGATTGATGCCATTGATGACCTAATAGACAGAATAGTTCATACCATAAATATATAATCGACGATCAGAAGCAGATTCAAGTGACAGAACGATACAATTCTATTTGAACATAAACAGAATGTAATGATTGAGCTAATCCGATCTCGGAAATCGCATATAAAGTAAGTTCAAAGCAAGAGGACATTACTAGTTTAAAGTAATCAAAGCGATTCAAAACCTAATATTCCCTAATTGATAATATTAAACACAAGTTTCACCTAATTTCAAGAAGCCGAAACCAAGCTCTCAGCGCCGTTATCGCAATCAAATCCACATCCACACCGCGGCGACTCATAGAAACTGTCAAGCGGGAAATTGGCAGAAGCAATTCCAACAGAAAATTGAAGGTCGTCACCATCGTTAACGACTTCGACGATGCTGAGCCACAAGAGGACGATCTTAACAGAAACACCTTTGAGTTTCCTGATTCTGCCTTTGGAAATCACGCCTTGTAAGGTAGATTTATACTCCAATTCATAGGAATCGATCTTGAATTTGCATTTCTGACTCAAGTAGAGGCTGAATTCACCGGTGGCTCTGTTTAATTGATAGCCGGTAGCACCTATAGGAAGAATGCCGACGGGGAAACCGTACTGTTGGAGAATATCGTAGGCGGTAAGAGCTTTTGGGTCGGAGACGAGAGAGGTTGATAATGAGATTGAAGCAAGGAGAAGAAGAGAAGCCATAAGTTTAGAGAAACTCATCTTCTTCGATCTTCTTCTTCTTCCTCTTCTACTTCTTGTTTCTTCCTCTTCAAGTTCTGAACTGTTTCGCTTTTTGATTTGGATTGAAGACGAAGAAGGTGGATCCCAATTAATTTTGTTAAATGGATTTTTTTTTCTATTTTTTATTTATGAAAAAAAAGAAATTGCATCAATCGAAAAAGAACAGACACCACATATTGATATGAGAAGAAAATAAGAATTATATCACTTTTAAATTTGGCTATTTTTATAAATTTAAAAAATATTGGCATATGTTCTATTATTATAAATTTTAATTTTAATTTTTTTTGCTATTTTTACCAAAGCCTCAAAAAATCAATTTTCTCTTCAATATTACACATTAAAACTATTACATTTAATTTGAAATTAATTAATAAAATCATATAGAGAAAAATAAATAAATTAAAAATCGAACTTATCAATAGAAGAACTAGTATTTATTTTAGTCTAACACTGAGTTGGTGTCAACGTAGGCTAAGAACTACAAGGTTTGTAATTTGAATTCTCCCACTTTCAATTCGTAATAAAAAAATAAGTCTTTTTAGGGAAGAATTCTTACTTCATTAAACCATGAAAAACCACTACTTTGAGAGCATTACTCACCCAATCTCCATCCATCCATTCTTTTCTTTAGTAATCTATTTGGAATTTAGACCACTACCTACTTGACCATCGACGAATTTAGTATAAGTCCAAGGAACTATCCCTCAACTTTATCGTCTTTATATAATATATAAAAAAAACTATTTAATTTTAAATTAGTAGCTTAGTGACTACTTTGCTTGTCTGCTTCCCAAATAAATTACAATAGTTCGATTTTCACCCCAAGAATAATAATTATACACCTAAATTAAACCTATTCAACTTCATTTATTTTATTATTTTATAAAGCTTCAACATCTTTTTTTTCTAACTTTTTTTTGCTGAAGCTTGTTATTCTTGAAGATCAGCTTCAAAATTAGATCATTGATATGCGTCCAGATAATATGTTTGTTGAGTTAACAAATATTTGTGATCTTTCTCAAAAAATGGTGATAACAGCTAAAGATAAAGTCTATTGTTAGTCTATTGGTTGTCGTGGAAAGAACATTTTCAGCTATGAGCATTATAAAGACTCAGTTGTGCAATCGAATGAGAGACCAATAGATGAATGATTGTCTTGTAACAGATATTGAGTGAAATTTATTTGATAAGATAGATAATGAAGTTATTATGTATCAATTTCAAAATATGAAATCTCATAGAGAACAATTGTAATGTCTGAAAGTCAGTACATATATTAATTTTTAGAACCACTCACTTATAAATGATTTTGACTAAACTATAAAGTCTTTTGTCAATAAATTTTTTGGATCCGCCACTGTACTTGACTTAACACAAAGTTGGAGAGCTCTTTCATGGTATTGCGAAGTCATCCATAAGTCATGTAGAGGTCCTCCATGTGGGAGTTGTTAGGTCTTTCACATGACCATTAGGTTTTTTATGAATTTTTAGAGGTTCTTTATGGAACTTGTTTTGATCCCCCATGAGTCCTCTTGAGTTAGGTCCTTCCATCGAACATTTAGGACCTTTATAGATTCTACTGAGGTCGTTTTCTATGAATCTTTTAAAGTGCACTATTAGACTCCTATGTCCTCCATCAGAGTCTTCATGTGATTGTTAGGTCTTCCATTGGTTATGTAAGGTCCATTATGGTGCTTGACCAAATCCATCTAGATTGGTTTTCTAATGACATGACTGGTTGTTGATTGAACATGATTCCCTCTAACCTTTAGTTATCCATCTCGAATCTCCTATACCTCTCTAAACTCTTGACCTTGACTAATCTTAGTAATTAAGTCTACCCATAACACAGTTTTATGTTTTATCAATCATGCAAACAAAAATATTTCTAAAACTAAAATTATATGACTTAAGGTTCTAGATGTTAGGACTTATTGAAAAACTATTTTGAATTAAACCTTAGAGTTCGTTTGGATTGAATTAACAAAAAAAAAAGTTTTTCAATAATACATTTTCTTTTAAACACTTTTTTGAAAATGAGTTTAAAATTTAAACCCTTAATGTTTGGCTAAATTTTTTTATAAGTGTTTATATGTGAATTTGGTTTTTAAAGATTTCTCCAAAATAGATTATTTTATAAATGAATTTAAAAAAATGCATTATTTTAATTTTCCAAAAACTATCATTTTTTTCAAAATAGTTTTTTTTGACCAAATTAAACTTTTTATAATCTAAACCAAACACACCTTAGTTTTCTTCCCTAAACTTTTATGTATTCATTCCACTATGTTCTCAAAATTTTCAAGCATTTCTTCCTATTCACATTAAATATCCTTTTAGTCCTTTTTATAACATTATTAACTTTTTGTAATATCAATTAGTAAAAACCTAATATAGGACAATTATTATTTTTAGTTAATGAATAAGGTTTAAGGTTAAAAAAATTACTAAAATTTGAAATTTATTGTTTCAAAACCACTAAAAAAGGAAAAAGAAAAGACAATTGGGCAAAACATATGTGCTCTTATTAGAAATTTCTAAATATAGTGTTTCCATAAAAAACCAAACAAATAAATAAATAGGCCTTCATGTCATCAAAACATTCCAAACGGCAAACACCCACACATGTTTCCTATTTCCTAATCATCGTCTTTGAAACCAGCTGCTTCTGACCTTCAACGCTTCAAGACACTCAATTACCAATGTCCATTGCAATAGGTTCCAAGCTTTTCCACACCGTTCTCTTAATGTTGGCTTGGCAATATTGTGCCAAGGTGGACGCCACTTTCAAAGATGTCACTGGCTTTTTTGATTTCAACCTTGGTTCATTTGGATCAGGTGGCGCTGGAATTATGGGGGGGGCGAAAAATGGTGGCTCACCGGCCAACGCTCCAGAAATGGCACCAGGTATTGCTCCTGTTGGATTTGATACTCCAATAAATAATGAAGACAATGGAGCTTCGTCATTTGATTTTGATTTTTCTAAAAATATCAATGGTGGAGTTGATCTTTCTAATGGTGATCACAAACTTAATCTGAAAGGGAGTGGCACACTTGATCTTTCTCATGAAGTTGATGTTTCTAATGATGGTCACAAAATTAATTTTAAGAAGAGTGGAACAATTGATGTTTCTAATGATGATCACAAATTTAATTTGAATAGTGGTGGCACAATTGATGTTTCTCGTGAAGTTGATGTTTCTAATGATGATCACAAAGTTAATTCGAAGAAGAGTGGCACAATTGATGTTTCTAATGAGGATCACAAAACCGATTCGAAGAGTGGTGGCACAGTCGATGTTTCTCATAAAGTTGACGTTTCTAATGATGATCATAACGTTAATTTTAATAAGGGTGGCTCAGTTGATGTTTCTTATGAGGATCACACAACTAATTCGAAGAGTGCTGGCACAGTTGATGTTTCTCATAAAGTTAACGTTTCTAATGATGATCACAACGTTAATTTTAAGAAGGGTGGCTCAATTGATGTTTCTTATGAGGATCACAAAACTAATTCGAAGAGTGGTGGCACAGTTGATGTTTCTCATAAAGTTGACGTTTCTAATGATGATCACAAAGTTAATTTTAAGAAGGGTGGCTCAATTGATGTTTCTTATGAGGATAAAAAAACTAATTCGAAGAGTGGTGGAACAGTTGATGTTTCACACAAAGTTGATGTTTCTAATGATGATCACAAAGTTAATTTGAAGAAGGGTGACTCAATTGATGTTTCTAACGAGGATCACAAAACTAATTCGAATAGTGGTGGCACAGTTGATGTTTCTCACAAAGTTGATGTTTCTAATGATAATTCGAAGAAGAGTGGCACAATTGATGTTTCTAATGAGGATCACAAAACCGATTCGAAGAGTGGTGGCACAGTTGATGTTTCTCATAAAGTTGACGTTTCTAATGATGATCACAACGTTAATTTTAATAAGGGTGGCTCAGTTGATGTTTCTTATGAGGATCACAAAACTAATTCGAAGAGTGGTGACACATTTGATGTTTCTCACAAAGTTGATGTTTCAAATGATGACCACAATGTTAATTTTAAGAAGGGTGGCTCAATTGATGTTTCTAATGAGGATCACAAAACTAATTTGAAGAGTGGTGACACAGTTGATGTTTCTAATGATGATCACAAAGTTAATTTTAAGAAGGGTGGCTCAATTGATGTTTCTTATGAGGATCACAAAACTAATTCGAATAGTGGTGGCACAGTTGATGTTTCTCATAAAGTTGATGTTTCTAACGAGGATCACAAAACTGATTTGAAGAGTGGTGGTACAGTTGATGTTTCTCATAAAGTTGATGTTTCTAATGGTGATCATAAAATTAATTTGAAGAGTGGTGGCGATTCATTTGGTGTTTCTGGTGATGGAATTATGAGTGGAGGTGGAGGTGGAGGTGGAGGTGGAGGTGGAGGTGGAGGTGGAGGTGGTGGTGGTGGTGGTGGTGGCAGCGGCTCATTTGGTGTTTCTGGTGATGGAATTATGAGTGGAGGTGGAGGTGGAGGTGGCGGCGGCTCATTTGGTGTTTCTGGTGATGGAATTATGAGTGGAGGTGGAGGTGGAGGTGGAGGTGGAGGTGGGGTGGAGGTGGAGGTGGAGGGTGCGGTCAATTTGGTGTTTCTGGTGATGGAATTATGAGTGGAGGTGGAGGTGGAGGTGGAGGTGGAGGTGGGGTGGTGGAAGCTCAATTGGTGTTTCTGGTGATGGTATTATGAGTGGAAAGATTGGAGGTGGAGGTGGAGGTGGAGGTGGTGGTGGTGGCACCATTGATGTTTCTAGTGAAGTTGATGTTTCTAAGGATGATCACAAAGTTAATTTGAAGAGTGGTGGCGGCTCATTTGGTGTTTCTGGTGATGGAATTATGAGTGGAGGTGGAGGTGGAGGTGGAGGTGGTGGCGGTGGAAGCTCAATTGGTGTTTCTGGTGATGGAATTATGAGTGGAGGTGGAGGTGGAGGTGGAGGTGGTGGCGGTGGAAGCTCAATTGGTGTTTCTGGTGATGGAATTATGAGTGGAAAGATCGGAGGTGGAGGTGGAGGTGGAGGTGATGGCACAATTGATGTTTCTAGTGAAGTTGATGTTTCTAAGGATGATCACAAAGTTAATTTGAAGAATGGTGGCGGCTCATTTGGTGTTTCTGGTGATGGAATAATGGGTGGAAAGATGAGAAGTGGCGGCTCATTTGATGTTTCTGGTAATGGAATGATGAGTGGAAAGTTGAGAGGTGGTGGCAGCATTGGACTAGGGAGCACAGGGAGAATTGGTTAATACAATATTAAAGTTGGATTGAATAGCAATGGCAATTAGCCAATGATGGGGACTAAATCATATAAATCATTGCCTATCTTTCTTCTCATTCATCAATTTCTTTATTTTATTTGAATACATACAGATTTGTCCTTTCATTGTTATGATAATTCACAATAGTTTTCATGTTAACATTCGTCAAATTCTTATATTGAATAAATTAGCATTCGATTGTACGATATTAACATTTAAATGAACGTTTGATACCATCAAAATAATCAAGGCATATGTGATTCTCTCAACTCTAACATGATAAGCAAAGTTACGTTTAAACATCTCAATTCATGTTGGATAACGTATAAAGTAAATAATTTGAAGGTATATGTTACAAACTTTTCTATTCAATTTAGTAACATAGCAAAGTTAAAATAGAATTAGGTTAAAGTACAAATTTGGTTCTATGGTTCAAAAAAGTTTAGAATTTAGTTCCTATAATTTGATTAAACTTCATAAATAGTCTACATGTTTGATAAAACCTTTATAAAAGTTAGAATATAAGTGCTCTGCGAAGTAAATAAATTGAACAGGAATAAGGGGCTAACAAATCTACTACTTTAATTCATGTTTCAAAAATAGATAATTTTGTATCTAACTGGATAAAAGCAGGGGCGGATCTATGAATAGGAGATGTTGTGCGAGTATCTACAGGACCCAAATTATCAATAGGCTCTCCAAGCACGTTAAAAATTCGGTCGAGAGTCGCTCCGCCAACTGGAACACTTAGAGGAGCTCTCGTGTCAGCCACTTCCATATGTCTAGCTAACATTACTTTGATACACTCAACTCAATAATAAATTAGTGGAATTTTGAAAGTAACGAGTAGTATGAAATAGTTTCAGCGTAAGTCGGACGGGAAGTGGTGTTTCCAGTGGCGGACCGGTGAGTAACGCGTAAGAACCTGCCATTGGGAGGGGAACAACAGCTGGAAACGGCTGCTAATACCCCGTACTTTTGATGAGTATAGGTTGAGTATTATGTAATTGATGCTTGGTCTTATTATTCACCTGTCTTTAATTTATTGAACTGCTTTAACATTATTTGTTGGGTGATCACGCCGATACTTGAAATTGTAACCAGTATTTAAGTGCATCACCCATTCTCTGACAATTTCTTTATGAGTTTTCGATTAGAAATTTAGGCCACCACTCACTCACTTGACTTACACACAAAATTGAAGAGGTATTCAACAACAATGTTAAGTCCTTCATACGTTTTGTAGAGGTCTTTCATGGCAGGATGTTAGGTCCTTCAAGCGTCATGCAGAGATCCTCCACAGTTGTTAGGTTTTCCATATGCCTACTAGATTCTTTATGAGTTTTGAAGAAGGTTCTTTGTGAGACTTTGTTAGGTCCTCCATGGGTCTCATAGAGTTAGGTTCTCCTTGGGAAACACTAAGTCGTTCATGGGTTTTGTTGAGGTCTTAGTTATCCAAGGTTCTCGATGAGCTTTGCATCAATTTGTTATGAGTAATCTAAGGCCTCCATGAGATAACAAAATTCTTCATTTGCTTTGTAGAGATTCTCCATTGCACTTAGCCAATCAAATTGGTCTCCTAGGGTAATGATTGGTTGTCAGTCGAAATTGCATAAGATCGAATTTGATTGGACTTAGAGCCCATTTTTCATTAAAAGAATTAGAGAAATCACCTTCTTTCCCCTCGATATTTCACAAATGTCCTAAATTTTCAATTATTATCTTAAGTAAGAAATCGTGGTATTTTAGGACATTTTTAACCTTCATATAATTATTTAATAATAATGATTTTTTGAAAAATGTTAAACAATATTTTCCTAAATTATCATATACCATATTTATTATTACATCAATTGTAACTTCCTTAATTATTAATACATCTATATTTATATTTATTAATGAAATATTTATTCCCTTTGCAATAATTTAAATATGGTATAAATTATTATCTTATATGGTAATGATATTTTAAATTATACTATAAAATAATTATTCAATTTCATGCCCAAACCAAAAGCTCTTTCTCACGATCATCAATTCCGACGTCGATTTTCTTCTCTGATTTGTATTTCAAAAAATTTCTTTCTTCTTCCTTTTCGATTTGCTACAGAATATACCGTTAGTCTTTTTTTTTTCCTTTCATTTTTCGTTTCGTATATTTTTTCTTTTGTTCCGTAGCATATATTCCGATCATGTTTATTCTATTTTGTTTAGTTTTTTATTATTAAGTTCATCTTCCTGTCATGCTCGACATAGAATTTTTATTAACTATCCCGTCATTCGTATATACTATGGTATACCACTGAATAATAAATTTATGTTTTGTGATTTGTCACATATATATTACTGCATATATTCAATAATACATACACATATTCTTTTTCATGTTCTGTGATTTTTTTCTTATTGCGCATATATACCAATATATACACAGATTATATATCCATTAAGTTTTTTTTTTATTTATTTATTTATTTTATTTCTTACATATATGCTACTTAATAATTCATTTATGTTTTGTGATTTGTTACATATATACTACCATATATTCAATAATATATACATAGATTTTTTTTTTCATGTTTTGTGATTTTTTCTAACTGCATTTATATACCACTGTATACACAAATTATGTATCCTATCAGTATTTTTTAAAATTCTTATATATATACTACTGCATAATACATATATTTTATGTGAATTGTTACATATATACTACATATATTAAATAATACATAAATGATCATGTTATCTTCAATATACTCAATATATCCTAATGTATTTCGAATACGAAATATAAATTCTTACTAACCTTAAATTTTTGTCAAATATTTTTCGAAAGATCACTGTATGAGTTGGCCGCCGATAATGTTCTTCTTCACTACTGATACTTCCCTCAATCTTCTATTATTTGGCGTCCTTTGTGAAGAAAATGGAATCAATATTCAACGTATTCGAAGAATGAAACTTGTATTTTTATTTTTAATTTTCTAAACTGTAACTCACGTCCCTGATTTCTCTCCTTGTCGGTCCACCTTCTATAAACAAATTGATATAAGAATCTTTCATTCATAAAATATACATTATAGTATTCAATATATACTATAATTATGTAGAATATATGAAAAACAATGCAAAACGAAAGAAAGAATGGACGGAGAGAGAGATCGAGAGAGAATATTTTTTAACAAAATCACTAAAATAAAAATAATTAAGGATTTGTTTATTATAATCTTACCATAATAGAATGAATCAATTACCATATTTACATAAGATATATAATAAATGCAAATATTAATCATGGTTCACTTTTCTTTTTTCTTTTTCTATTTTTTAATATATTACTAACAATAACGATGAGTAAAATGGTCATTTGAGCCTTATATTTATGTAAAATATTAGTCAATTTAGGACGTTTCTGGAAAATTTGAGAAATTTGGGTTAATATTGTAATATGGTATACCATTTTAGGCTATCTTAGTTAAAGACCCTTTTTCATTTGAGTTAAATTGAGTTTTTTTCTCTCTTCAATTGGACATGGCCCCAAATTTAATACCACATTAAACCAAATTATTTTAGAGATAACAATGACAAAATATTAAATAACAAACTGAAAAATAGCAAATCTCTAAAATATTAAAATTTATAGCAAAACAGTCTGTTATAGACTTTTTTTTACTTTTTTTTTAAACCGATTATATGCGTCAATTCGTTTCTTATCAATACAGTGTATTTGTATAGTTCAAAAAATGAGACAGAATATCACAGGTTCACGGATATAATGTATTTGCACAACATTCAGTTTTGGAAAATCTTATTTAATATGATATTTTCGGGATGGATAAGATTGCACCAACATCTTCTAAATATATGGTTGTAATTTATACCCCTAAAATAATAGCTAAGATAATTTCAACCGTTTTCGTTTCATTATATATATTTCATAATAATTTATTATATAATATAGAATACATTTTTTTTTTTTAATTTGTAACCCTAAAAGAATGGCAAACATAAATTCAATTTTTGGATTATTTATTTTTCAAAATATTTATAAAAAATTTGAATTTAAATACTAGCTTCCAAAATACATATTGTTAATAACAATTTGAAATTTGAAATGTATTAGTTTTGATATAGAAAAATATTTTATTAGTTTTAATTTGTTTTGATAATCTCCAAATTTATTTATTAACACAAAAATTAATCATTTGATTTAATCCAAAAAAATTCATTGAGCTCCTTAAAAATATTTTTATGGTTAGTAAATAAATATATTTCATTAACCTAATTGAAAATATTTGTTTGGAAAATATAAGGAAAGTATAAATTTGAATATATTTAATTTGTTCCATTTGTTTTATTATTTTTTCTTCAACTTAATTTAACAAAATCGATTTATTGGTTAAATTGGTGAGGTTTGATTGCATTAATTTTATATAGAGTTACTGTATATTTGTACATACTACATGACAATATATTATTCAAAATGTAAAGCATATGTTGTTGACACACTTACATTGTAATTTATGTTTTTAAATAGTGTGATAAACTATCTGTTCTATATCATGATCACATATTCAAATATTAATATTTATTCGCCCATATAATCATATAGTTTTTCAATCCAAAAAATTTAACATTAAGATGGATTTGTTACAAAACCAACGATATGAACGATTTCCTAAATAGTGGCATTGAATCATAATCACGATTGTGTAACTAACCAAACTTTATAATAACCAATAGAATTAAGATTTTCCAAACATAGTATATCGAGTATGAATGGTGTTATAAACAACATATTTGGGACACACACAAAAAGGTAAAAAATTTGGTCATCAAGATATATTATCAATCCCGTGGGTATAAGATAATCCATATACTCCAAATATAGTGTATTTTGAATAGCTCAAAAAATGAGACAAGATATTGGAAATAACACGAAGACAAGTCATTTTGCATACAACATTCAAATTTGGTAAATCTTAACTAAATCTGCTATTTTGTTGCTGGACAAGATTGCAACAACCTCTCCTATAATAATGACAAATATATACAAGATTTACAGATTGATTATATTTTAAACAATTTATTAAGTAATACATAATATATATTTTAAATAACAATTTGAATTTAAATTTTAGGATGGTAATTATGCCTCAATGACATTTTTGCAATTATTTGAATCTTCTTCTTTTAGGTTTTATTTGAGAAAAGGAAAGAAGGAGATTGAAAGAGGGGGTAGCCGACACAAGAGACAAACAGAGAGAGAGAGAGTTTTTCTTGCAAACAAGAGAGGAGAAAAGTGCGGCCGATTGAGAGAAAGACGTCGGAGTTTTGAAGTCAACGACGACTGGATTTTTTGAGCAACGTTTGACGGCGTCTAACATTGGTCATGAGTTTGCAGTGGGTTCTGACGTTCCGATGTTTGTTGATGTTTGATTTAGTCGACTTTCAAGGGTTTAGCCGCGGACAGGAAGATATAAGGGTTGAGTGGTGTTTCCGGCAAGTCCCACAATGAGTTTCATCGTGGGTATGATGTTCTTTTTTTGTTTTTGTTTTTTTCTCTAGACGTGGTTCTTCTTGGATTTGCAGTAGGTTGTTCGACACGTGAGTCTCTGGTTAGAGGAGCCGACAAGAAGAAAATTTCTTGATTTGCGCTAAATGTATGAAGACTTTGAAGGGGACGAAGTTGGAAGCTTCAATCGTTTATGCCGGAACGTTTGAATGCCTAAACGCACACGATTTGAAGAAGATATGAAACACTGCAAAAATTATGAGGAGCTTTGATGATGATAGGTGTTAATTATGTGTTGGTAATTTGATTTTAATTATAGGGTATTTTTAGTTTCTTGAAAAATTGTATTTAGGATTCACTTTTTTCACTTAGTAGGGGCATTTAAGATATTGTTAAACAATGCAATTTTTTTCTTCATATTTTTCAATTTTGCTATTTTATCAATTTAAATAAAAAAAAATTCATTTATCCAAAATAAACATTTTATTTTGCTACTCTTGTCGGTCCATTATTTTATTCAAACCAACTATCACAATAAGAACACATGACATATCATTAGAACTTGTCAAGTTAAATCTTCAATTACAATTTGAGAAATATATCAACTTCTAATTCTCAAATTCTTTTGTCATTTTGATAAAATAATATTACAATTTATAAGTAATTAGTCTAAAATTTACACTTGAACGGTATGGTTTGCCGTTGTGGATATTAGGGTCGATGGAAAAGTCATTTTGGATGAAATCTTATTTTCTTTCTTTGTATTCATGTCATTGTGTATTCATTCCACTGTGGACTCAAAATTTTCAGGCATTCCTTTGTATTGACATAGAGTACAATTGTGTTCCTGTATGACATCAACTTCTTATAATATCAATGAGTCAAAATCTACTGTTCTCAAAGAGTTCCCATGCTTCTTCCTCCTCCTTCGAACATCTTTGAGTTTGTTTTTTAAGAATAGATATTCTCTTTTGGATCCCTGAGCTTGCTGGTTGTTAGTTGCTGTTATTTCATAAATATTTTCTTTAAAAAAATATAACTTCTAGAAAAATAAAACTTGATATAAGTTATTTTGTTGATGTGTAAGGCTTAGAGATATAACAGAGTTACCAAATTTTAAAGTTTATTGTTTCAAGACAACTAAAAAAAAAATAAAGAAAAAGGAAAAGCAAGTGGGCAATATAGTATTTGTTAGAAATTTCTAAACATAGTTTTCCTTTGAAAAATAGGGCTTCTCATCATCCAAAAATTCCAAACACCTACACAATTTTCTTACTTAATTCTCATTTGTGAAAACAGCTTGTGCTCTCCAACTTTGACACACTCAATTACCATGCCCATGACAACAGGTTTCAAGCTTTTCTATACCCTTTTCTTAGTGTTGGTCTGCTAATATTGTGCCAAGGTAGGTGCCACTAAAAACGTCGATGGCTTTTTAGACGACTATGATGGATCATTTGGATCAGGTGGTGTTGGAGTTCTTACAGGCAAGAAGATTGGCACCACATCAATTATAGAAACGACCAACCCTCCAGAATTGGCACCAAGTATTGCCCCTGTCGGGACTAAAGTTCCAATTAATGCAAGTGACGAAGGTTTGGTGTTTGGTTTTGGAAAAATCAAGAACATCGGGAGTGAAGTTATTTCTAAGGATCACGTGGTTAATTTGAAGAATGTTGGAAGAATCGAGGTTTCTCGTAGTGGAATAAGTAATCGAAAGATCAAAGATGGGATTGTTTCAACTTTCAAGTGGTGGTAAAATTGGTGCAAAGGAGCCAAGGGAGAATTGTTTGATACAATATCAAAATTGGGTTAATGAGCAATGATATTAAATTTACTAATGATGGGAATCAAATCAGACATCATTCCCTTTCTCATTAAAAACATTGTTAATGTTCTTCATTTTATTTGAATACATATTTGCCCTTTGACGATGATGATTATAGCTATTGTTGTTATCATTATTATTACTACTTAAAAGAAGATATCAGGAAGAAAGAAAATTATTTTAATTACATGTCAAAATCAAATAATTTGTATAACATTAACGACAATTAACGTATGATAACATAAAAAAATAAAAGAATTTGGAATGTATCTAATAGATATTTCATTGAAAAAAAAATATATGTATTTCATTTAATCGCATAAAATAGAATACGTTGAATTACGAATTTAATGCCTATGGTTTGAAAAGTTAAGTTTTATAAAATTCTTAACTATTTATAAGAATTTTTTCAACCATAAAGACTAAATTTTAAGCGTACATAAAATAGACTAAATTCTAACTATCTCCAAATCGCTCCAATTTAAACTTGAACTAAACACACTTAGATTAAAACAAAGGAATGAAATTACAGTAATCAATATACAAATTACTTCACAACAGAGCCAACATTGCTAAAAATCAGTTAAAATTTTGTGGAATGTTATAATACATACAACACACAAACACCTACAAAAACACAAGAAAATTTACTCATTTTCTAAGCATCAAAATGTTGTTTATCCAATTTATCTAAAAAGCAATTGTACATTGAGATTTTCCCGCAGGGGAAAACTTAAGAAGGCTAAGACATAAATGCAAATTCTTGAATCTAAGATTTATTGAAACATTAAGTTGAAATGAGTAATAAGAGATAAGAATTTGCACAAGATATACGATTTATCTAGCCAGTTTAAACATAAACTACAATCTCAAGTTAAATCATGGTTATGAGTTTAGCACCCTTTGTGTCGTTGAATTTATTTTATGGCTCACTTTTGAAAGGGGGTTTGTTCTCTAGGCAATGGAGAGAGGTGTACGGTTAAAAATGTCAATTGAGAGAACAATTGGAGCGGATTAAAGTGGAGCAGCACCAACAAAGATTCTAATTAATTTGCCTAAAAAATAACGTCATTAAGTATGAACTTGGCAGTAAAAACTTCTTTAAAATGGAAACTAATCAACAATAGCCACAAACCTAGAAGTTTGGAGATCCATTTGATACCTTAAGAGGGTGGGTTTGGCTCAAGGAGTTGGAGTTGAGAAGTTAACTCCACTTCTCATTTGATCCAAAGAGTTTGTGGCTTACGGCTATAAACATAATTTCATATATCATATTTTACTTTTTACACTATGGGTTCAACAACCACACAAACTACAAAACTTCTCATACTTGTCACCTAACCTATACTCCTTGTTCTATACGTCCCTTGAAAGTTCAAATACCAAACTCATAATTTAACCCTTGTAATTTTTTTGTAGTTACCAGTAACAAGGCTTAGCGAGATGTGACACATAACACACTAGTTTCGTGACACGAGAAATAAAATTTTCCTTTTTTCCTTCGACTTGAAAAAACGTCCTGAATTGTCACACCCCATCTCATATTTACACTACTGAACCTAAGATGACCGGTGAAGATGATAGACCTTGAGAGTGAAACAGAATCTATTGTTTCGTCTATATTGTAAAGCATGCGATATAACAAACAACAAAGATCGAACAAACACATCAATCAAAACTTTTAATCGATCATGGCACTTAAAAGTTAAACGGTTAAACACCAAAATATACTACCCTATACTGCATGATGGCCATGTAAATAGAGACATGTAAACGTGACTAACATAAAAAATAAATAATATATGAAGCAAAAATGAAAGATTATCATTAAAGAATGGCAACACTAAAGGCAAATGACAAATTACCAGTTGTAAGCGGTATTGACTTTGAATTCAATCAATGATTTTATGGGAGAAGCCCATCTAAACCTTATGTCTATGAGTAATCCACAAAACACGGACTTAGTTCAGTTCTGATCACCAGTCTCCGATGCGGCCAGTTTTCAGCTCATAAGACTATCACCAGCACCAGGTTTCCAAGTCCGAGTCTCCATGGATGTTTTCTGCTGATACTTTCCAAAGATAAACAAGTATGAAACAACTACATAAATGTGATAATATACAAAAATGTGCACATCTCTAATCAAACAGAAGACAACAATTGGGAGACAAAAGGAAACAAAGTTAGGAATGAACCAATAAGAGATATAACTGCTATTTCAATCAGCAGCAGAAAGAGAAACAAATAGGAAAAACAGTGCATGAAATGCTTATCTCAATTAGCTCACGTCCCTGAGTCTTTTTATCAAAGTATCCAGCGACTTCTTTTTTGGATTCTGCTTCATTGTTCGACTTCCGAAGGTTCCGAATAACCGATCCGAAGAATCTTTTAGCTTCTCAGATATCGTGACAACTTTCTTGTGGTCCAGACTGTAGTAACTTCTCTCTCGAATAACTGCATTCAGGAAATTCTCTGGATGACTGCTCAAAAGCAAATTAATCATTTGTCTTGCTTCAGAAAGAGCTGCCTTTAACTGATTTAGATCCTCCTCCGCGAAAATAGAAGCTTGACTATCCACGAAACCTTCCAACAATTTGACATCCACATCAATCCCCATTACAGCATTAACATTAAATCTCTTTACTGAATCAGATTGTAAGGCTCCAACGATCATCACGGATATGTGAGAAAGAACATCTTGTAATACCCTTTTAAGGACTTGAACAGGCAATATCTGTTGAGCTGTGGAAACCAGAGTTTCCAAATATATAATAACCTCATTTACGTATTCGTTACCATTTTGTAGAGGCTCATCAGGTATCCAGTTAACATTCTCAATCAACATCATGAAACCATCAACCTTTGTTTTAAGCAACCCCGAAAGAGTCTCTTCCGCTGCATCACGAGCTTTGCTCAGTGGAAACTGTCTCCTACCCCTCTCAGCCATTCTCAATGGAATACCAGAAAGCTGAGCAGCATGACGGAAAAAGAAATCACATGCACGCTCGAAGACAGCCATATTTGCTGCCACTTGCATGGCCTGGGAAACTCCATGAACAGATGTACTAATTAGCTTCAACAAGGCTCCATCCAGGACTTCACTCAACAGCCTATCCAAGTACTTCTTAACCACATCATAGAAATCTAGTTGCCCACCATATGACATGAAGCTCACAGAATCCTCAATAAATGACCTCACGATTCTACAGCAGTCCGGCACAGTGGAGGAAAATGGTGCAACAAAGGGAAATGCAGGTACAATATCAGAAACTTGTAACTGAAATGATAAAACGTTCATTGAATATTCGTACTCTTTCTTCATCAGCATTTGCTCAAATTTGTCAGCTGACAATGCCTCAGTAATTTGTTTACGGCAATCTGATATCAACAGCTCGTGATACTTATCCCGGTGCTTGCTTAAAACATCTAGCAAAGGTTCAACTGGATACCAATATCTACGTAAAGTTACACCTAACAAACTAACATAGTCCTTGATTAACAAAAGATGATTTGCAGTTTGCATCCTAGAAAACTGATCTTCCAGAACAGAACACATTTTACTCATAGCAGTCTCCCACAGATTCTCAACCTCCATTTTTGATATTAGACCTCCACTAGTCCTAAAAATCCTATCCTCCACGATGAAAAAACCAGCAATTTGAGCGAAAAACGTTTGATGCGATTCAAGAAAAGGAGTCATTGATGATACCTGAAAATCGGATGTTAACTGAAGCTTCCGATTCTCAAAGTAATACTGTTTGAATCGATCTTCAAGTCCTAAGGTCTGGTGTATGTGATAAGCTCTGTACAATGGAGTCAAATCAAACCCTAAGAGACCACCTCCGCCATTAGAATACAAATCCTTCGCATCATCCCCAACTGCACCAAGGCCGTCTTCATCCTCTTCCTCCAAAACGTACACACAATCTCTTAAGCTAAGCCGACTCTGTTCCTCCGCTTGGCGCTGCTTGATTCGCAGATCCTCTTCACGTTGACGAGCCGACGACGCTTGACTGATTGCTAATTGCCCCAAAGTCCGACTGACGGCTCGGATATCTACCAGCCAATCTCCAAACTCTTTACTCACTTTCCTCTCTATATATGAACGAATATCAGGAATATTCTTCTCCAACATCCTTTTCAGCGTCGAAGACGGCGTTTTCTCCAAATACTCGTTCTCAATAGAGTCCAAGCATTTCAAAGCCATATAGAAATTGCCTTCCTCCAAGTGATTGTTCGCTCTCGAACAAAGCTCAATGGTATTAACACAGGCGCGGACCGAGTCGAGTGCGAGATTGAGGTTCCTCGACACCGTCCGTGCTTCGACGAAAGCATCTAAAGAAGAAAGCAACGGGAGACCGACAGATTGAAGTTTAGAGTTGGAATCATAGAGAGCAGATTTAAGAGAATCAACATCAGAAAGAAGAGATCGGAGGTCATCAACTGCAAGGATGAAGTCCTGGTAGTGAGCCTTGCAAACTTCTTCGATCTCCGATTCCTTGGACTTAGAGAACGCGCGTAGGTGATGGAGCAGAGTCTCCGGCTTCCCGGAGGCAAAAGCTTTTCGTACAAACGGAGCTAGATCCTCACCGTTACAGATCGCCGAAGAAAGAAGAAGCTGGTCAAGTTTATCGGCTGTGTCACCGAAATCAGCGGCTGACGGAGCCACCTTCCGGCGATTTTTGGTAGAGCTCATGGTCGGAGGGATTCCTGCGACAGGGCGGCGGTTATGGGCGTTGTGAACGGAGGGAATTTCGGGGGTGGGTGGAAGTGGATTTGGTTATACATGAGAAAATGGTAGGAAGATTGGGGAATGGAGAGGCAATATAATTTATTGACGAAAATGACACTACGTAACGGGTTTTCATATGGCGTTAACGGGTTGGAAATTTGGACTGAACAAGGGTATCTTGGGGATTCAAGAATATTATGTTGACCGGAGGGGAAAGAGACGACGGCAAATTGACGCGGGTAATTTGTCGGCGGCGGGAACGGGTTGAGATTGAGCCTTACTACAATTTACTGGGAGTCAAAGTTTTTCCCTATGACTATAGAGTGGTTAAATTTTAATTTTTACCATTCTTAAAAAACAATAGTAAAATTGTAAATCTAGTAAAATAGATCAAATATCTATAATAAAATTTAGTCTTTCTAAATAGTTTGTTTTCTTAATTATTTTAAAAAATCCCTTCTAAAGATCCTTTTAATTTACTAACTAGTTTTTTTTCGTTCAATGTTCGTTTTAGTTTTTTCGTTTTTAGGGGTGTTCGTTTTCACGTGGTGAAGTAAAAGTATGAAGTTACTATGTTACAATTAATAATTTTATATTTGGAGTGTAAAGTTGTATGATTAAGTTTTTCGATAATTGAAAAAAGTAGATTAAGAAAGTTTTGTGAATTACTTGATAGATGTGAAACTAGAGATAGAGAAGAAGATTGAGTTTCTTGGTAAATGTAAAAAGCATAAGTATAAATGAGAAGATGAAGTTACTCGATAAATGTGTCACACTTATTGGTGAAGTTAAGTTGACATCAAGTTATCGACTTAAGAAATTGAGAAGCCAGACCCATTAAGTTTATTTTATTTTATCCATCATTTGGTGTTTGTCTATCGACTTCATAAATTGGATTTCAACGCTATTGAAGCTTTCACAGTTATAAAAATATTCATCTTTCTCCCCTTTTTCATTTTGCATATTAATCAATAAACTCTATCTTACAACTTTGCACTTTAGATATAGACTTTTTAACTCTAACATGTTAACACATTATAGTTTCAAGCAGTGTTCAAAGACAAACTTCAAAGGTTGTCATTGACGCAATTAGTTGTCAACGATAGTTTTGAGGTGATCATCATTGAAGGTGGTTTTTGGAACCAATGTCGAGGTGATTGGTAAGTATGGTTGTCACTAAAGTTAGTGGTGGTTGTCACCATGTAGATTGTCGGTGGTTGTTGAAGGTGGACATTGTCAAAGTGATTATTTAAGTTCGTCATGACAGTGGTTGTTGTCGAGTGAAGTCATTTGAAACAATCAAATGAGGGATATAAATAATGCAATACTAGCAAAACAATGTTAAAATAACCTTTACCACCATTTTCTTAAATACGTCTTAACACACTCAGTCATTTCATTGAAGCTCCAAACAACTTTTATTTTTCTATTTTCACTCATTTTGTTTTAGGAAAAAGAAAACTATTTTAAAATCTCATTTAATTTTTGAAGGACAAACAAAAACGAACCATAGATAGAACTAGAAAAGAACATTTTGAAATTACGAAACAAGATTCAAGCATCAACATCTTCCATCCTTCTCTAGGAATTTCTCCTCATCTTGAAATACATTTTTTAGATGTCAAATGAAACATCTAACTTCAAGGTTGATAATATAAAATACAAAATTGATGGCTAATTCACTATTTATTGTGATTTGTAGACTTTAGATTTGTAGACTTTAGAATTTTGATTCTGTTACTCATGTGATATTTCCATTTTTCTGTTCTAATTCACCTACCAATTAGCCGAACCTTGGATGTTTCTAGTCTACAGACTCTAAATACATTAGGATAACTTTTTCTAAATAAATAGCCCAAAACTCGCATGATTCTAAAAATATACGTTATCCTAATAAAATCCACCGAGTATTCATCAAGGAAAAGAACCAAATTACTAAATACTAAATCCTAAAGTTCAAAGTGTTAAATTGCTATCAAACTAAGTGTAGTGCAAAGACTCCGTGGTTTAAATTGTTATTAAAAAGACTAGATCGTTGATATAATGAAAATCCATATCACACACTATATGCATAACTTGGAAATCACAACACATTTCCTATTTTAATTTGGAGTTACAAGCATTAACAACCTTGTAATCCGACGAAAATGGCAAACCTAAAGCAGATTACATATAAATCCTATTTTATAGGGTTAGAATGACCAAAAAAATCGCCAAATTTATTATTTAAATGTTTTAAAAAAAAAAATTTAGAATCCCTTTTCGCATATCTACCTGCAACAAACCAAGTTTCTTCTTCCACTGGCAAAACCAAAATTCCTCCAACAAAACCAAACGAAACGAGGGCAAGAAAAGCAAACTAAAACTATGTATCATTCTAACACATCACACATGTTATTTTAATTTGTTCGTTATAACCAAAATTAATTTACCCTTAATCATTTTGAAGGCTTTGTTAAAAGTACACTTGGATTCAATGATATTAATATGACCTTTGTCCTGAGAAGTCAAGGCTCAATTGCTCACCTCCACACCTTTGTTGTACTATTTTTTTTAGCACTTAATATTAGAGATTAGTTCTAGACACAAATGGTGTACAAGCAGAACAAGTGTCAACTGATGAGTTAAATAATTGTAAATACCCCAAATCCAAAATCATACACAATTCACTCACCCTAAATCAATCAATATGCATTTAATCTCAAATAAATTCCATTAAGCAAACATGGTTGACAAAAAAAGCAATGAACATAGACTAACAAAATTACCAGGCTTAAAATCCTTGGTCTTGGATATGAAGCAACAAGGTCTAAAAGTCCAAAAGGCTGCAAAAAAGCCTCCTGAAAACTACTACTCTAGAATAATGGAGGACACAGAAAACATCAGAAGTAAACCTTCCTAAGAAACTCCTTTTGCAAAATTCTCACTTCTTTGATTTCTTTGACGCCCTGCACAAAATGAAAGGAAACTTAACATTGCGAAATGAAGCTAGATTTACATGGATTTTGAAGATTGATACTTATACTTACTGAGTAGATTGAGACGCAGCAGCAGGTTGGGCTGCTGATGTCACAGGTGGTTGTTTTTCTCCAGGTCCCTACAATGATAGGACAGATGTCATGGGATTGAAGGTAAGAAACAACATTAGGTCGGTAATAATCAAGAGTGAGATGGCAAATAAACCTGTGCCAATCGTTCCTCCCTCCGAGCAATTTTCCTTTCCCTGCTGGCTTTGTTCTTAGCCCTCTTGGCCTCAAATTGATCTGACAATGTCTTCTCTCTTGCCTTCTCGGCCTTTGACTTGTGGATGCTCTCCATCAGCACACGCTTATTCTTAAAGACATTACCCTTTACTTTCATGTACATATCATGATACATGTGCTTGTCAATCTTCTTAGATTCTCTATATTTGCGGAGTAATCTCCTAAGGACACGCATTCTCCTCATCCAGAGAATCTTGGTTGGCAATCTTGCCTCCCTTGTACCCCTACGCTTACCTGAATACAATTAGAAAAATGAGAATGTTAACACACCAGAAGGAATCATAGTTCATTAAATAAAAAACTGTCACAACAAGAAGAAAATCAGTGATGCAATGATACGACATCAAAGGTTTTCTAAAACAGTATCTGTATTTATAAATCATGACTTAGGCAACAACGTACCATATCCAGAATGGCGACCCTTTCTCTTGGCCTCCTTCATGCGGCGTGCTCGAGAACGAGAGTGGATCTTGGTTGGCTTCCTGATGATGAAACCATCCTTCACCAGCTTCCTTATATTTTGACCTATCGTCAACAATCCAGAGATTAATTAACAAGACAATCATAAACCGTTCTGTTATTATTACATATTCAAAGAAAAAAAAAATCGCTAGAATAAAAAACTAGGGCTTTGGGATTTGGAAGAATAACAAGGGGGAAAACTGAAACAAGTTCAATATAAAAGTACCTTCCTGGTTGTGTTAAGAATCTAAGAGGAACAAATTTTAGAACTTCGTTAGCCCATAAAAAATTGTTCAATAATACGAAACAATTTCCTATACAACAGGAAGATATCACCAACTAGCAATCTGATGCAAATGATTCAACATAACTCCAATATTATATGATAATTAGATTCAGCGCAAGAGGAGAACCAGGATTTATTTAACGGATAAGTAACTAGAGTTTAAACTATGAGCGAGAACAGAAACAAAAACACTACCATTACGAACAGCAAACGCATATAACCTAGGGTAAAAATTTTCAGATCCCAAAATATATTTTATCATCTAGTAAATCTAAGAGATACAAGACAAACTACAGACTGTGAAATCGAAACAATAGAACTCCAATCAACACCATGTAGACTGATTGAACAATCAACAGTGTGAAACAACAGAATCAAATCTAAAAAGAGAGAGAGATAAAGAAAGCGTACGAGAATTGGCCATGGAGATTTCGTTGACCTCATTGGGATCAAGCCAGACCTTGCCTCTCCCGCATTTGAGGACGCTGGCGGCGAGCCTCTTCTGGAGCTTCAGCGAAACCATATTTTTCTTTGTTCGACCTTCCCGGCCGCTAGTTGGAGAAGATAAGCTTATGAAGGAGAAAGGGAGTTGCCTTCTAGGGTTTAAGAAGCGGACTCCATTTTATTGTGGGCCTATTAGACCAAAAAAAAAAAAAGAAGAGGAGTTGGCCCTGTTACTTAATTATGCTATACCCCCTCCAATTTTTAAAATTATAAAACTTGACTTTTTTTTAGAGAAAAATACATTAGTTTTATTTCTATTTAATCTCAAAGGTAACAGTTTTAAATTACATTTGATTTTGTTTCAATTTGGTTTATATTTGCATTTTTAATCTCACTTTGAATGTAGCTACTAAATTTAAAATAATTAAATAAATTATAATTAATTAAATTTCAAAAAATTTAAAATTAAATTTAAATTTTTACTCGAATTTTTTTTAAAAAAATTTAAAAAATACCTACACTTTATATAAAAAATATTAATATTTAAGTTTTTTATTTCAATTTAATAATTAATATTTACGCTTCATATAAAAAATCACTAAAAACAAAATTCACTCCACGAATGATAAATATTTTTTTTTTCTATTTTGACATTTTCCCTTTTTAACTTAATTAATAAACATTGCCATAAATATATGTAAGTGAATACATTTTTTTAAAATAAAAAAATAAATTAAAATATTTATAACCTATAACAAAATTTTGAATTCTATCATAGTAAATATTTTGTAAAATCTACTATTTTTAAAAAATTCCCAATTAAAAATATAAAATATTAAATTTTAAGAGAGCAAATTGAAATGAAACTTAAATCTTGATAAAATAGTAACATTTAGATATTAAAGATTAAATTGAAAAAAAATAAAAATGGACTAAATGTGTAAGAAACTTAAGGACTAAATAAAAATTAGAAAAAAAAATTATGGAAAATTTATATTTTTAAACTTTTATTTATATTTAACTTCTTTGTTAAAAAAAATTGAATCTAGGTGTGTTTTGTTTAAGTTTGAACAAACTCTTGATTTTATAAATTAATTTTAATTATTAATTATTAATACGGACATGGAATTCTAAGTTATGCTTTTAAAATAATGGAAAAGTTAAAATGGATATCACATAGCAATTATGCCTTTTGATTATTTTTGTAATTATCGTCAAATATAGAAACACCACACGTATATTTTTATGAGAAAAAGCAACATATTATATTACAAAATTTTCATGATTAATCCACTTTTTTTCACGTCCGTTTTGCAATTGTTTATTCTTTTTAAAAATTAAAAGGTCATTTTTAAGAGATCAGTTTGAGTATTTGAGATCAACTCAAAATAAAAATAAGTTGGTTTTGAATAAATATTTGAAATCAATTCTTTATAAAATCAAAATTTTAAGTGTTTTTAATAGTTAAATCTCTTCTTAATTTGTATAATTTTCAAGATGCTTTCGATAATTCCTCCCTTGACATGTTGTTGTGATTATCGTTTATTATGTCAATTGTCGCTCTAGACGATCAAGTTTAATTTTGACAACCATTTTTAAATTATTAGTTCATGCATGGTAGTTTATTGGATAATTTGATACAAATATAAAATCTCTTGTTTTTCTTAAATGATTTTTTGTAAAACTTTTTCTTTTCCAAGGCAATTTATTAAATTAGAGGCTCTTCAATATTCTAACAAAAACATAAACTCTTAAAAATAACACAAAACTATTCACCTAGACATAACTCATTAATTTTAATGTTCCATTTAATGAATAACCACTAAAATTTGTCATTTTATTTTAGTATAATTTATCAATTTTATTTTAGTATATAAAAAGAGTGAGATTTGTATAAATAGCATAAAATGAATTTTGTATAAATAAAAAAATTACCTAAAAAGAAAAAAGGGGAAACATTAACCGTCCACACCTTCATATTCAAGCACGTGATTTCCAAGCCTCTATTTTCCATCTTCAAGCTCCCAATCTCTAAACCCATCTTCTATCTTCAAGCTCAATCTATCGTCGTTCTTCACAAACTCACATGACAAAAAATTTGTTCATTCATCTTCAAGCTGACGGTCTGCAGACCCCAACATCCCTATTTTCAAACATAAATTTTATCATAAAGCCACTAAAACTCCATCTGTAACCTTATATCTTCAAGCCAAAATTACAAAATTTTCATCTTCAAGCAACTAAATCTCCAAACCAAGAGAAGACAAGTTTTAGAAAATATACTGAAAAAGACTCATTTTATAGTAACAAAAATGATATAATTAAAGTTAAAAGTCATAAATTATAAAGTAGTTTTTTTAGAAATAAATAAATAAAGACATTTCATATTCTATATTATTATTACATTTAATGGTAATTAATAATTAGAAATCATTTTTATTAATTAGCAATATTTCATATGATTTAATAAATGACAAAACTATCCATCAAATTAATTTTAAAAATTAATAAAGAAAGGGTAAAATAGAAAGAAAAAGTTTCTCCATGTAGGAGCTTTAGTTAGTTCATTATTTTTTACTATTTTAGAATTTGAATGTACAAATATTCATAAGTCGTCAATAGTAGATACGGAATATAAAGGTCATATAATATTTTTAAACTAAAAATTAAAAAATGTATATATAAAATCATTGATTTGAATTTAGTTTTACCATATTTCAGTTTCAACTCTTTTGGTTTTGTGCTTATGTCTAAATATTAAATTTTTATCAACTAAAATAATACTAATTTTTAAATTTAAAAACACATTCCCCAAAAAAATGTTAGAAATTTTAGAATGAACTAGAAAAACATAACAAAGAGATATACTAATTTAAGATATAAAAAAATAATGTATTGTATCATTTTACTTTCTCATTTTAGCTAAAAAAATATAATAGAAAATAACAGGGAAGATAATTTTCCATTCTACTCATTTATATGACTAAAAAATAACAAAAAGAAAAATAGTTTCAAAGAAATAGAAAATAAGAGAATATTTACAAAGATGAAAGAAGATATTTGTATAGATCTCCAACGTCGAAAAAATAAATCTGTCCTCTTGCATTTTTCTCTTCATGATGTGTGATTTTCTAAATTCACTATTTATCTTATCTTCTCAACTTTCTTGTCTCCTTGCACTTTCCTCTCCACTTGACAATGGTTTGATGCTTGAGGAACCAATGGGATGTCATACATTTATATTGAATAAATTGGTAGAAAGGTGGGTTAGAGAATTTCAAAAGACTTTCTTGAATTGATTATCATGTCTATACAAATTATTCCACTACCCATAAATTTAATTGAGGTAATAAATATTTTTCAATCAAATATTAAAACAGTTAGAGAAATGGTTACCACGATTCATGCAAAGTTGAATGACAAAATTGTCATCAAATAAATAGTAAGAATACTTATAATCAAAAGGGTAAAATGGACTAAAAAAATTTGTCCATATAGGAGCTTTTATATATACTAGTAAACAACACGTGCCATGCACAAGAAAATCACACACGAAAAATTATTTTCATTATAACTTTTAATGTTTGCTTAAGTGGAAATGATTTTTTTAACTTTTCATCTCCTTATTATAACTTTTCTCAAAATTTAAAAAGTCTCTCCAACTAATTATATCATTTAAATTTATCCAAATCCATTCACATTCCTCTTTCTTCTTTAATCTTATATCTCCCAACTATTTACATTTCATTCTCTCATATTAACTCATTTTGTATCTCTTTCAACCTTTCAAATTCTTTCTCTTCAAATCTATGGGTATAAATATCTCACTTTTTTTGTTTTTCATGAATGTTCGCAAGCACAACAAAATACTAAGGGTAAAAGATATCATCAAATCAATGCTTTTCTATTATCTTCTATTTTTTTTTTAATTTTCATAATTAATTATATTAAAAAAACAAAATAAAAAATAAATTTACCATAAAACCAAAAAGTGAATTGAAACACAAAAAAATTGGAACCGTCATTATAATATTTTCATATTTATATCCTTTTTATATTCACATCGTAATGAGTGAAAAATGATTTATTTAGTAAAGAGAAAATGTTGTCATATTTCGAATGTATCTTTGAATTAGATTTGTTTGCATAATTCAAATTCCATTTCTTACCATCTTGAGCTTACATGTTGCAAACTTAACCATCTAATCTATATATATCCAAATAAAATAGAAGATAGAAAGATTGTTAGTTGTGTAATAACATATAACATTATGTAATAGCGGTTATAAAAGATGGAAAAGTTAAATTATGACCCTAATAACATAGAGCATTAACTAATTTCAATCATGAGATCAACATCTTTTTTTTTTTTCAAATAAGGAGATGAAAAGTTAACAAAGTGTAACATCTATTTTGTTGAATGTGAAAATGCTCACAAACATTAAATCTTTCTGAATGATAAAATTGCCACTAAAGCAACATTAAAAATATTATAATGAAAGGATAAAACATCCACCAAAATCATATTTCTTTTGAAATTATGAAATTATAAATGTGAAATCATAATTCTTTTTAATGATTTTATAGGTAAAAAATTAAAGAAAAGACTTTAATATTTCTAGCTTTACACATTTTATTACCTTTATTTATACTTAATAAACTTCAACAATATTTACATTGTTTTAACAAAATCAAAGTATAAGTTACCAAACTATTTCATTAATAAAATAGCTTTAATAAAAAAAATGAAGAAAAAAACATAAGCAAGATTCTCATGGTTACATTAAAAAAGGATTCTCAATACTACATGATTTAAACATAAAGAGCATAGACATATGTACATGTCAACCACGATGTTGGTGGTTCAAGTTTCCCCATTTTATGTTGGGCACTAAAAAGAAACCTATAAATGAAAGAATAAACACAAGCATACTTCTATATATAAAAAATAGACAACAAAATAAAAAAAAATTAGAAAAGAATAGAAAAACATGATTTGATTTCTTTTTCACTCTTAGCATTTTGTTGTGATCTGTGAATATGAATGAAAAAAATGAGATATTTATAACAAGATTTGAAAAGAAAGAATTTGAAAGGTTGAAAGAGATAGGGAATATGAATAGTTGAGAGATAGAAGATTAACGGAGAGAAGGAAATATGAATGGATTTGGATAAATTTAAATGACATAATTAATTGGAGTGATTTTTTTTTAAATTTTAAGAAAAGTTATAATAAGGAGATGGAAAGTTAAAAAAATTATTTCCTCTACCATTAAAAGTTATAATGAAAATGATACAAACATTAAATCTATATGATTGACAAAATTGTCACTAAAGCAAAACTAAGAAGTGATATAATGAAAGGGTAAAATGGGGTCAAAAAATTTCTCCACTTCCATCCTTTTATATATATATAAACTATAGATTTGTTTTTTAGTTTTTGACATATAAAGTAGTTTGTGGGAACATTATTACATCTATGTATGAAATGTTGTGTTAATGAGACCTTGTTTTCAAAATTCAATCCCCAAGGTGTGTCCATGGTGCTTCTTAGCGTCCTCTTTAAACGGTTATTATAGATATTAGGTATTAGATTTTTATATGGTTGCTTTAAGTTAGTGCTGGAGTCTTCTTCTTAAAACTTTTTTTCTTGAGTCGTGGAGTAGTGTTTTGTGGTTAATTTTACCAACGCTTCATTTAACGTAACATCTGAGTTCCTTTCATTTAATTTAATAATTTAGGTTTCTAATTAACTCCCAACATAGGTGTACGACGTTGGGAGTTTGTGGGCTTCACTCGAAGCCTATAGTCCGTTAGAAGATACTGTCTCTCCCAAATCTCAACTACTAATCTTTCCCACAACCGACAACCCTTTTATTCGTTGGAAGATTCTTTTTTTCTCGTAGGAGTTTTTCGTCTTAACCTCAAACTATGAAGTTTCCTTCATTGCTTTAATTGAATAACTAAAATCAATTCCCAACTTCTGGAGAAAAAACCTTTTAAAAATTCTTCGAAGAAAAAAAAAAAAAACGATCAATCACAAATTTTAAAAAACAAAATAAGTATGAACCAAATATATTCCAATTGTGTGGACCACTAAAAAGAGAGGAAAATAAAATTTTTTTTTTAATGCTGATCCGATAAAATGATTACATGAGAAGCACTTAGTCACGAACTACTCCCTCCAGCGTCGTTCAAGCCATTATTCAAATCAACTCATAAACATGAACCCTTTTCTTTCTCTATAAAATCCTCAAAGAAACGAAACTCTATACAGATCCCCAAAACACATTATATTGTAAAATATCAAAATATGGCTCTCGCAAGGCAGCTGATCATCTCTGCAGCTCCTGTGCTGCTGCTGTGCCTGTTGGCCTCCGCCGTCGTTTCTTCTGCGGCGGACTATTATGGCTTTCCCGACGTTGGCGATGCTGGAGTGCCGATCTACGATAAATCACTCCCGTTGTATGGCAGTGATGGAACGGTACCGCTCAGCATCGCTGTTGAAGGAGTTGTTTCTTGTAAAAGTGGCACTAAATACCATGCTCTTAAAGGTAAGAGCTTTGTGTTTTTGCCTATAGCTATTATTTGGTTTTTTTTAATACAAAAAGAACGTATTGACATGTAGTATATATTATATTTGGTGATTCAAGTGATTTGTGTTTCAATGATTATCAAATGAAGTATTTAATATTCCCCTAAATCATTTAATATCATTGTTACATAGTCCTTCTAAGACTAGCTACTTAAGTTTTTGCATGAAATTCCAAAAGATCTCATTTCAAGGATAGTTTTGAAACATTTATATATGGAAGATTAGAGGTAATATTGCAACTTTTTAAAGTAATTAGAGTTTAAATTCATAGAAATTTTTTTTTTCTTTGACAAATAGTTTAAACTCTCTTTAATTACTTGTAGGTATTGTAGCAAGATTCACATGTATGGCTTTGAACGAAAAAGGCAAAGAAATGGCTCCTTTTTCATTCTCAAGCTTTCCAAGCGACAACAATGGCTATTTCTTAGCCGCACTGTCAGCTTCCATGCTCAAAGGCAAAGCCAAAGTGACACAATGCAAAGCCTTCCTTCCTCCTTATTCTCCATATGAGGCCTGCAAATACCTTACCAACGTTAACGATGGCGTTGTTGGTGCTCTCTTTCGTTCTTTTCGCATTCTCCCACACAAGAAGATGAAGTTGTACTCTCTTGGATCCTTCTTCTATTCCTCACAACCAAATATATAATGCCTTAAGTTTTTATGATCATCTATATATACACAATTTCAATTCATGTTTATTGTGTATTATTTTTGGTTTGTTGTTTTCCTTTTGGGTTTTATTTGTTGTTTTCATTTAGTTATTTCAATGGATGATCAGTGTGAAAAGAAGAAATGATTTAGATGTGTGTAAGCTATTTAAGTTGTGTATTTCTCATTTTCTCATCAAGAAATTTATGTGTAATATTCTTTTTATTTCTCACAATTGTATTAAGTACCCTAATAAATCAATGGTATGATTTTTTAAGGAAAGCAATTACTTAGTTCTTTATTTAAATTTAGTTTGTAATGATTTAGGCCGTGGATTTTCTTTCTTTTTTTAGCAATTTAGATTTTATTGTTAAAAATATTGCTAAGGTTTAGTTGTAATTTAATTAATTCATAAATTGATAAGAGATTCATCAATATCCTTAAGTGGTTTTCACACAAGTTGACAACACATGTAGGATTTGAAACTGTGCTTTTGTACTCATCGAAAGTGAACGACATGTAAATCAAATTTAAATTACCTTACAGTGATGTGGTGTTTAGGTTATATAAACTTAAAAACTTAAAAGTTAAGTGCTTAGTTCGGGTTAGTGAGGTTGAATTGTATTGTATTGTCGTTTGTATTTTTATAAAAGACAACGATTAAGTGCAACCTATCAGATACTCTAAAAAGACAATAATTAGATGAAACCTATCGGATATCTTCAAAGAGACAATGATTTGATGAACTCATTTTTTTTTTTTGTACAACGGACAAATCACAATCAACATAATAATCTATTTTTCTAAAATTACCGCATGACATATTTTGATTGACGGGCTCCTTGGCGCTAGTTGTATCCTAAAGTGCGTGTGTCTTCGATTCTTTGGTGTGATTGGGCCACACATAGCAGGTCTTCATGATTTGACTCCCAACATATATATACAACAACGAATGCTAATTTCATACATAAACTTTAATAAAAACAAATTTTAAACTTTACCAATTAATTTTTACATACTAAACTTTAGAAACCAAACTTTTTGAAAATTGATTGTGATCAATATAGCTAGATGGTTATGAAGTGAAATTCAAAGACAAAATTGTGTGTTGCATCCATTAAAGTTTAGAGACAACAATGCATGCATGTTTCATAACCTAAAGCTTAATTACTACTTGTAGATTTATTATTGCTATTTAATTTTCTTAGATACTATATCGACAATTTATCTTATTGTTTTTTAGTATAATACAAATCAAACTAGGTAACTCTTACTCATAAATACATCTACATGCATTCGAGTAATACTCTCCTTTTCAATATTTTATGGAATTTTAAATCTAATTAAAAGTCCATATAAAAATATATGATATGAACATGAATCATACTCTAAACATCACAATCATAAAAATCCAATAATTATATGCACTAAACAAAGTGTATGAAATTCAAACATGTCATAGTTATTTTTAATTTTAATACTACTCCAAATTCTTATAATTAAAAACAATGATCAGTTTTTATATATATTTTATTTGCATTACCCTCTCAACACTTTGTGCCACTAAAGTCCCATAATGTTTGTTCCCATCGTGCATCCAATAACTTTTCATACCATAAAAAAAAACCCAAAAAAAATGTTATTATAAAAGTGTAGATACATGCAATGTATAAGCTAAAACATGCAACATATATATATAAAGTGGATATATAAAGGCTAGCTCTTCTCAAGCCTCAAATTCAAATCATAAAGTCCTTTCCTTTTCTCTGTATTATTATCATAATTTCCATTTGAAAATGGGTTCTGTACATGCAGTTTTCTTGTCACTTTTGGTCATCAGTATTATTGTTGGTTCAGCTAATGGTGATATGTATGATGGTGGGTCTTATGATTCTATGACACCCAAATTGGCTAAGGATCAAGAAAGGCTTCTCTCTACCATGATTGGCATTGAAGGAATTATTCTTTACAAATTTGGTTCATCAATTTCCCCTCTTCAAGGTAAGCTTAATTATATATATATATATATATGATGAGGTTAGAAGTTTATATACCAAAATAATTACAAATATTACAAAACATTATTTACGATATTTTCATATAGATAATGCTATATTTATAAATAATTTTGACATGTTTTACCATTTAAAATTATATCTTTTCGGTTCTGACATAGCAACTATTTAGAAATACTACAACATATATGCATCTTCACACATTTGAAAATTATTAAAGTCTCTCCGTGGGTAGCACAATTTTTTTTCTATTTATTTATTACTTTTTTATTTTTGAAAGCATATAGTTAATTTATGTTTGATTTTTCTTTTTAAAGTTAGGTCTATTTTTCATTCTTTTCTTACCATAATTTGCATTTTTCTTAAGTATTGAATTCTTAACTAATATTTAGAAATAAAAACAAGATTTTAAAAGCTATGTTTTATACACATGTAGGAGGTTTGGCAAGAATAACATGTAGAACAGTGGATGAGTATGGTTATGAGGCAGCTTCTTACACATTTTTAAGTGAGTCAAGTGATGAAAATGGCTATTTCTTGGCAACATTATCTCCTTCAGAGGTAGAAGACAAGAGAGAGTTGAAGGAATGCAAAGCTTTTCTAGAGGTCTCACCATTAGAGAACTGTCAATCTCCTTCTGACCTCAACAATGGAGTCTCTGGTGCTCTTCTCCATTCTTACAAATTTTTGGTTCATACCAACATGAAACTCTTCTCTGTTGGGCCTTTCCTTTTCACTTGCCAAACTTAAAACAGCAAGATTCAATATATATGTACGATAATTATTAACGATCTATATACGTCGTCATCAAAGGAAGCTTAGTTTATAGACATTATCCTAGAAATTCGAAAAGAATTTTGAAGATGATCATTAGTGTCAATGTCAAATTTGAGATTATAAAATAGTCTCCTTTTATATTTGCCTAATTATTCTTTTAAGGCACTTCTTTAATTGTTTTTTTATACAAACGTCTACATAAATGAAGACGTCCAAACTTTCAACCTCTTAAGAATGAAGGTTTTATACTAATTAATATTGAACTAATTAACTTCGCTTAATTTATGTAATGGTAAAATTTAATTGAATAACCTAATAAGATGCACGTAGATAATGTTTGAGATGTATCAAAGTATTTTTTATTTTTAAATTAATTATAGAAACTAAACGGTAACTTATTAAATTATTACCCGTATCGGAAAGATTTTAATTTCTTCTCATTCATTTCCTCATTTATCCTAAAAATAAAGTTTTGAAAAAAAAAAGTATAACCAATACAAAAAATTAACCATAGATAGTCTTCATCAAAATTCATAATTTTGTTCTTTTACAAATTTAGCTCTAATGTTACTTTTTTCTATGAGAATACAAAAAGAAAATTCACTTTTTTAGAGGATTAAAAGAATATATTCAAATATAGTAAAATAAACTAAGATATTTACGAGATACAGTAAAATTTAGTATTTTATCATTCATAGACATTCATAACTTTCATTAGTGTCTATCCATGTCATTAATATAAAAGTATATTAGTGTCTATCAATATTTATAATTAATAAAATAAATTTTTTTATTATATTTTATTAATATTTTGTCAACTTTGTTATTTTTACCATTTCTCGTAATTAAATTTACAATTATTTCTTTAAAGTTTAAAGATTAAAATTACAAAAAGACTTATCTAAATTTGAGATATAATTTATAAATCTTCAATTAACAAAAAAAAAATTTAATTAATGAAGATAAATCTAGTATAATATCTAAATATACTCTTTCGTTCGTTCTCCTCAACCAACTTACTCTACTACAAAGTCCTTCCATGAGTTAAGCCAGTGGATAAAATTTTTCCGCGGAGCGTCATCGAAGTTCTCACCATTTTCAAGAACCCGAGGTACCTTTTCTCTTTTATTTTTCTGCTCTTATGTAGTTCTTCCCATAATCTATTTTACGCAACTGGAATTTCTTGGATAAAGTTAATCTTCGAATTGGGTCACAAACTGTTTGAAGAAATGCCCGACTGAATTGCCCAATTAATTTGTTCTTACTTTAAGCTTGTCTAGTTTCTCTGGTGTTCTTGTAGGATGGGATTCTTTTCGCTTTGACTTCATTAGCTGATTACATATAATTTGCAGGGACGGTGTTATTTGTATCTACGGAAATTAATTTCTATCCCCTATTCGTTTAAGATGCTAGCCACATTTCCCACATCATCCGTAGTTTCATCTTCTTATTCCAACGAATTTATTAATGTATTCTACTTCAAATCCAAAGGGAATGTTTCCTTTGATTCACATTTTCGAGTTCCATGGAGGCTTGTGAGAAATATTCAGCCAAGCTTGGGTGACCCTTGTATTAAGATGAAATCTACTTCCATAAAGTGTGTGAAACCTACGTATCAATCCCTGTTTGAGGACAATTCGATTATTACTGATTGGGAAGATCAAGAAGGGGATATTGAGGAGATGGACTCACCTTGGGAAGGAGCAATTATTTACAAGAGGAACTCTTCAGTTTCTCATGTGGAGTATTGCACAACATTAGAGAGGCTTGGGTTAGAGAAGCTTTCGACTGATGTCTCGAAATCTAGAGCATCAACGATGGGTCTACGCGTAACTAAGGATGTGAAAGATTATCCCTTTGGAACGCCTGTTCAAATCTCTGTTGATGTCACAAGGAAAAATAAAAAGTTGAGGTTGGATGGAATAGTTAAAACTGTCATCACTCTGAATTGTTATAGGTAAATTCTAATTACATATTAATTCCTTATACAACATTTCTATTTGATTGCTTTCAATCAACTGAAGCACACTAGACTAGACACTAAAATGTTAATCATTTTTGGTTCTCACAGGATTTTGGTGAAGAACGAAGTTTCTTCTATTCTATGTTTTGCATGTGTTTACTACTTATCTGGTGAAACCTTCCTTCCATAGCTAATTCCTGGTTGGATGGTCACTTGATACATATTTTTGCGACCTAGAATGGAAATATGGAATTTCACCTGTTTTCGGTTCTTACCACACTATTCTAGGTCCCAACTTCTGTAAAAAATTTCAGAAAATTTTTACTTCATGAGTGGGTTTGAAACTTTTAGGGAAAAAACAAGGTTGATATTACAACTTTTGAATGATAGATGTATTTTTGAAATAGAGAACAAGATTCAGAGTGTTTATTATATAACTAACCTATGTAAAAGTAACCATACTACCTACTCAAGCTACCGTTAGATTGCCTCTTAATTGATTTCAACAATTTTGACTTATCCATTGCACACAAGTCTAGTTGTTTTGGTTGTTTTCACATCTGGGATGAAGTATTTGCTTTCTCTGTTTTCTCCTCTTACACCTCCACGTCAATTTACTTATTTGTTTAGCATGTTTAAGCAGTTCATCATGAGAAAAAAGAAAAATACCATATATGATAACATGATGGTTCTATGCTCACAAATTTGGTCTATACATCTTATGCTATTATCAGTGAGGTTCATGATATGCTAATCACTTTATGTTGTAGGTGTTGTGAGCCTGCTCCTGAATGTATTTTCTCAAATTTCTCCATTATACTAAGCGAAGAACTGATTGAAGAACCTGATATCATAAATATGGGAATCATTAGCGGGAAGGATATGTTCAAGACTGATAATGGAAATAGTGATGAAGATGATGAAAAGTCGATAGATTTAGATGACCAACTCTATTTTCCTCCTTTGAACAAAGAGATAGATATATCAAAGAACATTAGAGACATCTTGCATCTAGAAATTACCATGAATGTGATATGTGATTCGGGATGCAAAGGTATTTGTCTAAATTGTGGTATAAATTTGAATACCGGAAGCTGTAAATGTAGTAAACAGGCTGTAAAGAAGAATGATTTTGGCCCTCTTGGTGATTTGAAAAGACGAATGCAGAACAATTCTTAAGACTTGAATGCAAGACCACGTGTTCCTTTAAATTAAATCCTTTCCATCTAAAAAATGGGGTTGAGCTCTTTTACAAGTTCACAACCATCTTTTTTATACTCTAATTCTATTTGCATTTTAACCTCTGTTAAGTTAGAGCACCTGCAATGAAATCTGAGAAAATATGTCTATTATTATTACTCTGCTCATTTGCTTGAACCCCACAAATCTCCGCTTACTAATTGGTGTTTCTTAATTATGATTGAATATTTGAATCTTGCCCATTCGGCAAATGAGAGTCAAATTGAAACTTGAAATATGACTGTATTCTGGCATGGCTGCTTCTATTAACCATTGATCTTTTCCCCCTCCATTTTCTTGCTGTCATCTCTCTCACTCACTTTCTTGCTAAAGAACCAAAATGAATTGGCCGTTGAAAAACGTCCACAGTTTCCTCTTCATTTCTCTTTTGCATAATGGTTTTCAATTGACGATCCATTATTAACAATTTGGGACTTTGATATCGATATTTCACCGACAATTTTATTGACATATCTATAAGATTGAAACCTCAATCATTCTGTCAACATCGATATTTTATATCTGGACTTATAAAACATAACATTTTGGGAAGCTTGAATTTTCTTCTAATGTTGATTTCTTAATCCACATCGTCAACCCATTTTAAATTATGATGAATTTCAATTAAGCACACAAATTTTATTAATAAAGTAAAAATAGGAAGGCGTTAACTTATTATTGCATTTTACGTTTTATCAAGTAAAGGGATCAAAATATACATTTTGAAAATACAAATACTAGACAATGGTAATGTAATCTCAATTTGAAAGTGAGAAGCTTTGTATTGTTTGGAATAAACCTCCAAGCCAATGGTAATGTGATCTCAATCAACACTTTATCTAGGAAGTTTGATTAGTTCGGAACTTGAAAGATCAAATTTTTAAACAACTTTCAATCTTCTCAAAACAGCACAAGATCGAGTCAGTTTTAGCACAAAACTAATTTGAAGCTGAACTGAATATACTCTCTGGGATGATGAAAATTTTCTTTCATTAGGAATTTCAAGTTCTCAAATTCTTTGCCTTTTGGAACCAAAGAGGCTCAGCTAAGAACAGTTACATATACAGAACTAAAAAACAAAAGAATGTTTCTCTGAAGCATTCTCATCAAGATTTAGCTGACTTGTTGAGAAAGGAGGACAAGCAGCCCTTGGGGACCGAGCAATATCTCATTGAGGAAACTAACCAATCCGAACCAGACAACTGGAGTTACGTCAACTCCGCCGAGAGGAGGGATCACCTTCCTTGTTGCAACTAGAAGTGGTTCAGTGGGGGCATAAGCTATGACATATGGAAACTTCCCCACAGGCAACTTGGGATACCAAGACATTACTATTCTAGCAATAAACAAAAACGAAAAAGCCGAGAGAGACGGCCCCAGAAAGCTGATTGCAAGCTTTGCCGTTCCTGGGTCGAGGTTGGCCAAAGTCATACTGTTCACAAAATCAGAGGCAGCCAGTGATGCATCTTGCAAGGCAAAGGGGATAGTCCTTGCAGCTTCGTAAGCAGCAGCTGGCTTTAATGGAGGGATGACATAGGCCAGTGACAGAAGACTCTTGGAAGAGGTAAAAGAACCCAACAAAGATGAGCTACATTTGATTGCTTGGAATTTGCAGTTTGGATTTCTTTGAGGATGGTACTTGAAGCCTTTCTGTCCAAGGAAACAAGGTAATAAATCTGAACATTTTGCAAATGGATGCAATTCACAGACTAAGTGCATGTCTAGAATGACTTTTTAGGTGCTTTAAGTATTTGAAAGTAATTCTAAATACAGGCGATTCTACTAACTATTTGCAATGATATAACAATAGTTAAATGCTGATTAAGCACGACACTGGAGAATAGGACAGTGATATGGTAAAAATGTTCGACAGACTGACTGACACAGTGGAATACATCTTAAACTAAAGTCTTGTTCGGATTAACTTTTTAAAATGTTTAAAAAATTGTTTTTAAGCACTTAAAAACAGTCAATCTAAAAGTCTATTTCATCACTCCATCATTTATCTTATTTAGCTAGCTCACTCGTTATGCCAGAATCATACATAACCATGGTCCTAATGCCAAAAACTCGGAACAAAATTTAAACGGTGAAATTATAAAAAATACTCTTTAAGTTCGCCCTTCGCCCTTAGTTTCAAACATACCTCTCTTCTTTCAAAAATTGCAATATTAACCTCAACTTAACCTTTCATAAATGTTAAAGACTACTCATAGTAAAAATCCAATAAAATTTTGGATGCACATTAGGACGAAGAACTTGTGTGGAGATGACCTGAAACGGTGGACAACATTCAAGTCTCAATATCTAATTCACTACTACAATATTCCTTATCCAACTGAAGAAGTCAGAACCCTCCATTCAGAAGAAAGGGAAGAGTAACAGCAAAATCGGGAGCAGGGGAAGTAATAGAAAGGTATAGAAGGTGAATACATACACAGAAATTTGAATTTCCATAGTTGGGAGTCAAAGGGGATGATCCTATACCTAAATTATAAGGATAAAGCAAAAACTAAGAGAAAATCCAATTTCAATGGACTGGAATCAACAAGGAGAAAGAAAAAAACCTATTACTCGAATGGAGCTGAGAGAGGAGCAGGCGGTGGCGGCCATGGGTTTCACAGAGGAGCTCCGGTGGAGAAAGAATGAGAAGGCTATCCCTTTATCATCAATGGGAGCAATTGGGTTTGGGCCATTAAAATGGAGGATTCATTGATTCCATTATCGGTTGTCGTTGGTCTGTTCAAACCCGGTTCAGTTGATGACCGGTCAATTTCTTTTTCGTTTTTTCTGTTTACTTATTATTATTATTTTAGTACTAATCTTATACGAGTCTTATTTACCCTTGGTTGTCCTAAAATTTGAAAATATAGATGGTAGAATATTTACAATATTATTTGAGATGTACAAAAAAATTTGATAAATATATCTGAAAATAAAGATTATGGAAAAAAAAATCGGACATTTTTAAAAGTAGAAAAATAAACCAACATATGTACAACATATAACAAAATGTTGGATTCTATTAATGATAGACACGGGTATGTTATTGATATAAGTCTATTAGTGTCCTTCAATGATAGAATCTGAAATTTTACTATATTTTGTCAAATTTGTCATTTTTGACACCTAAAAAAAAATTTGATCTTCAATGATACGTCAAAGTCTCATTTGCTTATGTATATCATCAATGTTTGCTTCTCATATATGAGGCGTTGCCACAATATGTTGGCACATTCCTTGGCATCTAAGGAATTTGAAGAACAAGCTTTTTATAGTTAGTGATTTTCTTCCTATGTAATTTAGGGTGTAATTTTGTAGTGTTGGTGTGATTTGTTTCCTAAAAAGGCAAGAAAAAAGAAATGAAAATTAAGCTTTTGAACCCCACTTTTCAGCCAAATATTGAAAATTATAAAAAGTAACATTAATTTTGTTTTATTTTTGAAATTCAGATGTCTCTTTTAAGAGAAAATCATGATAAATAAACTGAGAAAAGTGGAGAAAAAATAAAAAAAGAAATAGCTTCAAAGTCCCCCTCATTTCTAAAGAACTTCTAAAAATTCTTCAAGTGCACTAGAAACCTTGCTTTGTAAATGGGCATGATCACTTTACAAGCAACGAACTTGATACACTTTTGAGAACTTCTCAAAGTCTCTTATAATTAGCTGATATATCCTAAAGGACACCAAACCTACCTCCCACTGATTTCCTCCTTCCGGCCTTGACGATCATTTCAATGCCGCCCGATCACAAAACTAAATCAAGCTTTCACCTCGAGAGACCGGACAAACCAGCCAACAAGAAGAACGTCGAATTGGGTACCGTCGAAAACAATGGTGTTTTGCGGTTGGTCATGTGGGGTGGAGCCTTCGTTTTTGGATGTCTACTCATAGCTTCTACATTTAAGAAGAGCAAGAAGAGCAAGAAGAGCATATCCCCTAAAACGAGTCGAGAGGGTGTCTCAAATCGTGACGTTATTAGTGGTTTCAAAGAAAGTAGTACCCGAGATGATGAGGATAAAGCTCGAGAAATGGAAGGATTACGACTTCTTTTGTCTTCATCAACTGATATCATTAGTCATCCATGGTGAGAACTAAAAACTCCATATATTTCCTTTGTTGAGTGAGTTCGAGATGTGTGCGATAATTTAATTTCTTCCCTTTAACATCCTACCTTTATTTGATTTCTACTTTGTGGTTAAAAACAGTTCAAATGAATCAAAACTAACAATTATATCAACTAAAACTTGTCCATTATACATGTAATTAGGTGTTTTTTCATAAACGTTTTCACTTGATTTTATTCAAAATAAACTACGACACACAAATATTTAATTTTCTCCCAAAATCCTACCAAAGTAACCAAGAAAAATAGAAGTAATTCCTTTTCAAATAAGTGATCATGAAAGATGTTGTTGGAAGAAGAGAGGATGAAATACTAATATGCATGGAAGATCATTTAAATTCAAAATTGATCTCATCTATGATAGTTTAATAATAATTTAGAGGTTTATTTAATATATATATTATCCTTTTGTAGTCACACGTCGTCAAAGATGTCAACGAATTCAATAGAAGACTCCGAAGATGAAAATCTAACTCTAACAACAGAGCCCATTTTAGAAAAGGAAGAGGAGGATAATATTGTGATTATTATTTATGAAGAAGAAGAGTACACAAATTCGGAAGAATCTATAGAAACTGCAACCCAGAAATATGATGAAAGCTCAAAAGTTCCACAAAGTTTTCCATCTACAGCATTATTTGATGAAGATGACAAAAATAGACCATCATCAACATCATCTTCCTCGTCTTTGTATTCATCCTCATCATCGTCATCGTCAGAGTCAGAAGAAACTTCATCTAGTGGAGTTGATCTTTCACAAGAGATTGATGGAGATGACAATAATATTGATATCATTATATATATTGATGATTGATGAGAATCACGAAGACAAACATGCTCGTATATATGTATAGTTTGATATGTCGGAGAATCTTGATTCTAATTTGTGTTTATATTTGATAAGGAAAATACTATTTAATTTTGATCTCGTTTTGATTTATTTTTTATTTTTTAAAAGATACATTGGATCGGTGCACAATTTATATAAATTCTTTTAAAGTTGTTTTAGAACTTCAAACAATACTATAGTAATAGGCAGGAGCATTTCTATTTTTTTTGAAAGTTAAAAGTATTAATGAAAATTTCAAAATTCGGTAATATTCATGAAACAAAGGTATTAACACTTTCTATCCGTATACTAATTACAAAACGAGTCATTTTGAATTTTGTCAAAAGTTTAGAAGCATTATATATTATTGAAATTTTGGAAAGTTTAAAGGTAGTATTAATATTATTTTTAAACAAAAGTACAAACCATTCGAAATCTTTTCTAACTTCTTTATGAAAGTTTACAGGTAGCAGGGACAGATTTATTAAGGAGTCAAGGGTACGTGCCCCTCATATTATCGATTTTTGTGTTTTAATATTAATTTTAAAGTGTTAGATTACAATATATATTAAATTTAGCTTCATTTTGCCTAAATTTTGCTTCTGTTGTAGTGGCTGTGCCCCCATGAAGGTTGTGAGTTCAAATCTTGTCCGCTACAATTATTTTTATGAAATAAATTTATCACTATACAAACAACTAGAGGCATTTTTAATTAAGAGTTATTTTTCACGAGATATTAATAGTATTAGTTCATATACTGAGACAGTGAGAATAGTATTTTAACTTTCCTTAAGTTTAAGAGTATTTTTGAATTTTTTCAATAGTTCATGGATATTTTTTAAATAAAATTTTCACGATTTTCATCCGGCAAAGATAGTTTTGAATCATTTTTGAGTGTTTGAGAGTATTTTTGAAAGTTTTAAAAGTTTAGAAATATTTTTGACACAAAATGCAAAATTGGGGGGCAATTTTTATAATTTAGCCTAAAAAAATCCCCAAATGCATATATTCATACATATGAATGTTATACACTATCACAAGGTGGTGGGTTTTGAACCCCAAAAGTAGCAATCTTTGCATTTGAACATGAAGAAACAATGGTCTTATTTCTCAAGTCGGTGCCTCCATAAGTCAAGTTAATGTCCCTCAACTCCACCCCCTCGCATGGAAACAACTTGCTGCACTCCAACAACACTGCTACATTCGTTGTTGATGTACCCCGAATGTTCTTGAAGTGTATGTCGCTAACCTTCCAATTTGATTCCTGCATGCATGTAAGTTTGGCAACACGTTATTGTTAAAATCACTATTAAACTCTAAACATTAAGATCATCCGTTTTTCTTCACCTACTCCCATTATGCTTCTGACAAAGCAACTAGATTCTAATAACATGGTTAGTTTTTTCTTAGTTTCATTATTATTGTTATTGTTAGTTTTGTTTACCTTCCTCTCCTCAGTGCCGTAGGTTTGATCGATAATTATAGGATTTTTTACGTTGTACATTACAATGTCTTCAAAGATTATTCTCGAGGCTAACCCCGGGATAGGGCTAGCAAATGTCTTGATTCTGGCACCATTGGTGGCATTGAAAATAGTGCAGTTCTTTACTAGAACGTCGTAGACACCCTTTTCTTTCGAGTACTTGCCCAAGCTGCCCACACTGAAGATGAATAATGAAAAGCTTTTAGATGTTTTTCTTTGTGTCTATTTAATCTTTAATTTATTTTTTATAAAAGTGTATTATTTACCTAAGGCCATGTCCAGGACCGCAAGTGACATTGGTGATGATGATAGTCTCAGTACTGTGGCCAATAGAGACACAATCATCACCGGTGCCAATGATACTGTTGGTAATGGTGACCAATTTGGAGGTGCTAAGGTGCATTCCATCGGTGTTGGGACTATTATGTGGAGCTGTAATTTTCATGTTAGTAGCAGTAAAATTGTAGCAGTAGAATATGGACGTGTGAAACCCCATGCTGTTTATCGAAGTGAGTCCATCAACAATCGTGTGATTTAATCTCGAGAATTTAATCGACTACAAAGAAAATCAATGAATAAATCATAATCATTAAAAATATATTTTCGAATATAGCATAATTAGTTAAAATATTTACAGTAAAATTTCATATCAGAATTCAATTTCAGATTCCTATAGATAGAATATGAATTTTTTTATATTTCATAAATATTTTCAGTGTTTTATATAAGTTGCAATCAATTTTTATTTTTAAATATGTTTTGTCTCTTAAAGAGTTTAGGTTTTTTGAGATACTTATTAGACACAAATTGAAAAAGTTTTGAGGGTAAAACAGTTGTAATTTAAAATGAAAGGAAAAATGATTGAGTTAGGCAAAAGTATCGTTACGATTGGAAGAAGTTGGCATAAGTTGTTTTTCTTGCAGTCGTTGTAGGGCCAAACGGAGAGGCCTTGGCCGTCAATGACGCCGGAGCCAGTGAGGATGAAACCAGTAATATCTTCAATGGAGAACCATTCTGGAGATGAATATGCACTAATATCGGTGGTGGCCTTTACAGTTCCTTGATTTTCGAGGGTGATCGGAAAGCTTTTGCACGGACCGGCGAAAGTCACCGGACCCACCAGAAATGTGCCTTGTGGGATCAAGAACTTCGCCGGACCGACTGTGTTCCGGCAAGCTGCAATCCATGTTGTCATGAATGCCTGCCAAATGGAAAATAAAAAATAATTGTAACTCTTTTTGCCAAAAAATGTTGAAATAATTGTACCATCCATATCCACCAAAATAGAATAGAAGAAAAATTGACATCGGTTTGGAATAATATAACGGTAGAATTTAATAGCAAAACATATATACAATTTCCTATAGTGATCAATTTAAAGATAATTAACTCAAATAAAAAGGTTTGAAGTTAGTGTGTGTTGATATTTCTCACCTGTGCATCATCA